>APFE030157596.1:50370-72497 GCA_000404065.3 Pinus taeda
TTTCCTACAGGATATCTTGTAGTTGCCTCTCCCTCAAAATTGTTAATCAATTTCCACTATTGGGAATTGAGGATGATGAACATGGACAAAGAAAAGGTCTAGGGTTTTGTGAATAATGACCAATAGCATTCATATGTTGTTCCCCTTTCTCTCTATCTCATCATTTTTCTCTATTTTTTCATGAAAATTGTTAAAAAAAAATGAAAACTACTTTTTTTCAATGATGAATGCAAGGGTGATCAAGGTGGACAGTGGTATGGTAATGAGATGATGATGTAGGAATTTATTTTTTTAGCATGGGTAGGTCATTTCCTTGCCCTAGGGCTGTTTCCTTTAGGATTCTCAAGCCACTGTAATTCCTACAGGATCATCTTGTAGGTTTTTAGGGGATCCTGTAGGTTTATAGGGAATCCTGTAGAAAACACAAAACCCTTGAAAACTTAGTCAAATGAGTGAAAACAAATTAAAGGAATGGTGGAATGGTGAAGGATAATGAATGGAGAAATGAAAATATGAGTTGAGTAGGTCAATTTTGATTCTCCATTGCTTCTCTGATCATCCTTCGATTAACCTGCAAACAACATTTTCATGTTTTTATTTTCCCTTTTTTTATTATTTTTTTAAACAAATAGTCTTCTTCCAAGAGGTTTTCATCCTAGCTACTTGCCTTGGGCACCTCAAGGGAGGTTTTCACCCAGAGATCTTTTTATTTTCCACCCCATCTTTTTTTTTACATTGTTGGGCTACCTCAAGAGGTTTTCAACCCAATAGTGGCACCCAGGCAACTCATGGGGGTTTTCACCTAAGTCTCCTTGTTTTCTTTTTTTTCTCTTTTTTTAGTGACTTGATGAGGCGGGAGTTGAGACTTGCTCCACCACCATCAATGTTTTGTTGATACCATCTCTGAACTCTTGCTTTGACAATGACCTTTTGTAAACTTTCAAACTATGTCCATTAACAAGCAAAGGAATGCCCTGTTCATCCATGGCTCTGATCTGCACTGAACCATTATCATGACATCTTTATATAACATAAGGGCCGAACCATATAGTCCTTAACTTTCCATTAAAGTATTTATATCTGGAATAATATGACAAAGCCCAATCACCTTCTTGAAATTGCTTATCCCTAATGTTCTTATCATGCCATATATTCCTCTAAATTCAAGTTACCTCTATGTGTAGGAGGGGCATGCATTCTCAACTCATCTAGACCATTCAGCTATAGAAATCTCTCTCTTTTTGTGCACTGCTGAGATCTAGATCTAGTTGGGTTGCCATCTTCAATGTATTATACTCAAATTCAATGGACAACAGGGCCTTCTTCCCGTAGACCAGCTCATAGGGTGTGAATCCAGTGGTGGTCTTTCCAAGTGCTATTATAGGCCCAGGTGGCCTCAACTAGTCTATCTGCCTAGTCTTTTTGTTGTTTCTAACAAATTTGGTTAGAATTCCATCCAACACTCTGTTGGTCACCTCCACTTACCCATTATCCTGTGGGTGATAGGGAGTGGAGGTTCGATGCTTAATCTTATGCTGGCTTAACAAGTATTCAATCATGTTGGAGGTAAACTGGCTACCTTGATCAGTGACCAGTTATCTAGGGTACCCAAACTTGTAGAACACATTCTCCCTTAAGAACTCAACAACTTCTCCTCTATTGCTACCTTGATTTCCTTAGTTTCAAACCACTTAGTTAGATAGTGAATGCACACAACGATATAATGCTTTTTCTTGGAAGAAGGGTCAATAGGCCCAGCGAAATCCATGTCCCAATTGTCAAATGGCCTGAAGGTCACTTGAGGGTGCAGAGGCATTTCATCCTTTGGAGTAGGCTTTCCCATCCTTTCACATCAATCACACTCACTAGTATATCTTTTCACATCCTGATGAAGAGTGGGCCAATAATAACTAGCTTGTAACACCTTGAATGTTGCCCTCTTTGCTGAAAATTGACCCCCATAAGGCCCATCATGATAGGTCAGAAGGATGTTAAATAATTCCTCCTCCCTGATAAATCTTCTCAGAATTTGATCTGTGCCTAGTTTGAAGAGGTTTCCTCCAGTCCAAGTGAATGGGGTGCTCTTCCTCACACTTTTTCTTTTCTCTTTGGAAGACAAGTTCAGTGGGAAATGTATAGATTCCAAATAATTTTCTATGTCAGCAAACCATGGCGAGAGAAATAAAATGGTGAATAAGTGTCCATCTGGTAATTGATCATCAACAATTCCTTCCTCACATGTAGGCAAAGTTAATCTGGACAAAAAATCTGTAAAAACATTTTCCTTTCTAGGCCTATCAACAAAAGTTATATCAAACTATTGTAACAAAAGTAACCATCTAATAATCCAAGCATTCACATCACGTTTATTCATTAAATATTTAATTACAACATGGCCAGTACGTACAAATGTTTTATAACCTATAATGTAATTCCTAAAACTTTTCAATTAATGCACAATAACCAGGATTTCCTTTTCGTTCACTGTGTATTTCAGTTCAACCTTTGACATATTCTTATTGATAAAGTAGATAGAATAAGGAAAATTTTCATCTAATTAGCCTAGAGATGCTCCCATCGCTTTGTGTGAGGCATCAACATGTATATGAATAGGAAGGGCCCAATTTGGGCCTTAGAGAATTAGTGCAATGCTTAACCTGTCCTTCAGGGTGTCCAGGGCCTCTTGACAGCTTTTTGACTATACAAACTCAGAGTATTTGGCCAACAACCCAAATAAAGGAGAAGCTAACTTGTTGAAGTCTTTATAAACCTTCAATAGTATCCAGATAATCGTAGGAAACTTCTATCATCTCTCTACTTTTTTAGAGGTGCGACCCTTTGGATGATAGCTATTTTGTTTGGGTCCACCTGCAGTCCTTGTTGGGATATTGAAAGACAGAGCATAGTCCCTTCAGTCCTCAAGAACTCACATTTTTCAAGACTAAGGGACATGTTCATTTCAATGCATTTGTTAAGAACCTTACCTAAGTTGGATAGAGCCTCCTAGAAATCACATCCACAAGGCGTAAAATCATCCATATAGATCTCTACATCATCATGGACTAACTTGGGAAAGATAATCAGGACTGCTCTCTGGAAAGTGGTAGGAGCATTGCATAGGCCAAAAGGAAGAACTCTATAGGTGAAATTATGCCAGGGACAAATGAAGGTGGTTTTATCTTGGTCTTCTAGGCTAATCTCGATTTAATTGTACCTATTGAATCCATCTAGTAAAGAGAAAAACTTTTTCCCTACCAGACCATCTAGCACTTGGTCAATGAAGGGTATAGGGAAATGGTCCCTCTTTGTGGATTTTTTTAATTCTCTATAATCGACACAAATCCTTCACTTATCATTTTTCTCTGGGACCAACACCAAAGGAGAGGCCCACTCACTGTTGGAGATAGGGTAAATGAATCCTACATCTAATTCTCTGGGACCAACACCAAAGGAGAGACCCACTTATTTTTGGAGATAGGGTAAATGAATCCTGCATCTAGCATCTTTTATAGTTCTTCTTTGAATATATCTTTGAGATCTAGATTCATCCTCCTTTGGGGTTGTCGGATTTGTTTGCAACCCTCTTTAATATAAATGTGTTGAGTACACACTGAGGGGTGAACTCTCTTTATTTCCTTGTAACTCCAAGAAAAGGCATCCAAGTGTTCCTTTAGCATGTTGCACAACCTTTCTTCTTGGTGAAAAGAAAGAGATGGGTTGATTGACAAAGTTCTATCAGGGCTGAATTCTATGGTTTTGACATGGATATGGTTGGAATCGACTAAGAATAGACCAATTTTATGGTTGTTTTGGGTTTCCTTTATCACTTATCCTAAGGACAATGTACTGGGATTTGGACTTTGGAGTATGTTTTCAATCAAATCATCTTCATCTGGTTGTCCCCCTCCCATGTTTGCTTCTAAGGTATAGAGTTGGGTGGAATAAAATTCATCTTCTTATTCCTCTTCCAGCCATAAAGAAAGCTCATGTTCTAGAGAATGTTGGGCAGGATGATATAGGACTAACTGCTTGGGAATATGCCCATTCTTGATAGTCATATTCCCAGCTCTACAGCTAATGTAGGCATCGGAAGTGGCTAGCCAAGGTCTTCCAAGGATGAGAGGGTAACTAGTAAGCTTGGCCTTAGGCTGGAGAAGTAGGAAATCTACAGGGTATTAGAAATATTCAATGAAGACCATCACATCCTCCACAATTCCCTCAAGGGTCACTATGGAGTGGTCTGTAAGTTGCAGGACCATTGTGGTCTTTCTCAATGAACCCTAGAGGTTGAGCTTCAGCATGGTGTCCTTGGTCATCACATTAATGGATACCCCAAGATCAATCAGACTGTGTGGGACAATGGTGCCATTGATGTGCACACCCACTACAGGGCTTCCAGGGTCCAAATACTTTGGACAGATAACCTAGCATTAATTTGGACAGTTGTCTAATGACATTAATGGTAGGGGCATCTCTTCTTTGCCTCCCTAGATGCTTGAAGCACTTCTCCTTGATCAAATTGTTGTAAATAGGTACATCTTTTATAGCTTGGAGAAGTGAAATTCTGACACATAGGTTTTTCAATTCTCCCAGAAGTTCAGTCTCTTTTGGGGTAGGCTAGAGTGGTTGGGTTCATCTCTCAAGAAAGAGTGGTCAATTTACTTTAGGGATGATTTCCTCTCTTTCTTCCCCAACCTCCCTAAGTGGAGGTAGAGGTTGGTTGTCTGGGAGTACCCTCCCAGTTCTCAGGTTGATTTCCTGAATCTCCATAGCATAAGTAGGATAGGATGTCTCTCCATTGTATACTTGTTGTGCCTATCTGTCGTTCTGGTTCAGATTTGGCTAGGCACACATTTAGGGTTGTTTAGGTGGAGTAGTGTGTAAAATTTGTGGTTGAGAAGGTGGGGAAGGCAATAAATCTGGAGCATTGTTGTATGGGGGCCTCGACCCCTGGGGCAGCGCATTCCACTGAGGTTGTGGTGGAGCATATGGTTGAAATGATTGGATGGTTGGTTGGGAATGATATTGAGGTGCAAAGGACCAAGGAGGAGGTGTAGACCAGGAAGGATGAGCAGGGGTCCCGAAGAAGGTATGTATGTGGTATTGTTGGGGTTATAATATGGATGGGATGACCCTTGTATGCCCTACTGATATGTAGCAGAGATGTTCAGTTACCCCTTCAACTCCTAGATATAATTATTTTAGTCCAGTGAGAGAATGACACTTATCTGTGGAGTGGTTTTCTTCACAGGCTGAGTATATTTCAATAGAATTCAATGGACATTCATTCCTAGGGGGCCTCCTGGTGCATCTAAGGTAGAAAATGGTTGAGGCTCTCTTTGCATCCTCATGTTTTCTCTTAATGTACATAGTGTCCATCTAAAGGGTAAGGGTTTGCATCATCTCACTCTTGAAATTCTCCAGCATGTTTCCAATTTCACCCTTGATGGATGTATTGGAAGAGGATGTATTGAACATAGGTTGACTACCCCTACCCTTTTTGCTAGCTGCCCTAGAATGGTTTCTAAAGACAACATTGATATCCTCATAGGTTAACTAGTAGATGTCCCCTCCTGCTAACAATTTTAGAGCATCCAGGAGATCTTCCCTTACTCCTCTAAGCAGGACTAACTTTAGTGACTCATGGTCAAGTGTAACCCTGGCCATTTTGTAGCTAAGTTGGAATCTTTCTTCATAATCTTCTAGGGATTCATCATGCCCTAAGGTCATCCTAAAGATTTCCTCTTTAGTGTTTTTAGACCTATAGTAGTATTGATACTTGTTGTTGAAGGTTTTTTGCATCTGAGCCCAAGTTTTGATGCTATCCTGAGGTAAACCCATGAACTACCACAAAGTTGAATCCTTGAGAGTGAATGGAAAAAGTTTCAATTTCTACTCATCATTGGTGTAGTCATCGGTTCAACATGTGACAACAAATTCAAACAAGAAAGTGTCTAGGTCTTATGATTTCAAGCCATGAAAATGAGGAAGGGCAGAGGGGTTTATATTCTTCATCTTAGTATCCTCATTGGTTTCCCTAATGGGGAAGGCACCCTCAACTCTTTCTCTATTCCCTCTGTCATTTATTTTTTTAGCCATTGGATCAGTAGGAATGGGTTGTTCCTCTTCTTCTTCCCCTGTAGGTTCTTCAAATATTTCAGGTTTCTCACCTAAGGGTTCCTCCAATTCAAAACCACCGAAGAAGAGGGAAGGTTGGTTGTTTGAAGCAGTAGGGGTATTTCGAAAAAATTTCCCTAAGTTATCCCTATTCCTACAAGACATGAAAAAATTGTTTTTTTTTAGTTTTTAGTTTTTTTCAAAATTTGAAAGTGATTTCAAAATTGAAATTGTAAGATGAATTAAAACTAATTAATTGCATGAAATCTTACTTGCAGAATGGAAAGGAAAGAAAAGAATGCGGAATGGAAAATAAAGCAACTAAATTACTCTTGCAGAAATGAAACTAATAGCAGAATATCAGAAACAAGAAATGGAAGAAATAAAGTAGTAATCACATATTACTTAAACACACCCCCTACAATGCTGCTAAAATGTGATGAGCACCAGTATTGCAGCAAAAATCCTGCGACTCCTGGGGCTACCAACTTTACTTTATCAACCTGGGTTTCGTACAAACTTGGAGGTGATGGTTCTGTATACACAAGTAAAAGTGATGGTTCTTCCTTTTGTCATTGTTTAGCTGGCGAGAGACCACTAGGGTTTTCAAGCTAGAATTCTATGGATTTAGAAGAATATTGCTTACTGATGAGGGGAAGATAAATCTACTCTAAGAGAAAGCTTGTCTACTACAGTAAGGAAAAATACAGAAATCCAATGCTAAAACACACCATTTCCTACCTAACTGCTAAAATACTATGCTTCAAAAGGAATGCTATATTAACATGGATTAAATTCAACTATCTTAATCATGTAAATTCAAAGAATCAACATTATACTATTGTGCATGTAAATAGCTACAACAAATCTGGCTTTTTCTTTTCATCTTTTTATGGAAAAGCAAGTGAAAGTTAATCTCCTTTGGTGATGTGGCAGGTGGCTTAGGGATGCTAGTGGATGGTTGGAAGGTTTGGTAGACCTTCAGGTGACCTTGTGTGGTTTTCTAGAGGTTTTCCCTAAATTCAGCCTCATAACAAGCCACTACGAGAAAAACTACAGGATGTCCTAAAAACCCACACGATTCCCTATATTTCTATAAGATACAACCGAGAGCAAAATGATGGGTGTTGGAGGTGATGGAAGTCTAGAAAGGTGGTTGGTGGATTGAATGGAGTGAGAAAATTCCTAGGATCACTCAAAACTCAAAGCCAAGGTTGGGATACGGTTGGATTTTCTCAACATGCTTGGAGAAGTTTCATTGAAGAATGATGAAATTGGTGAGGGTCTTAGTGAAAGTGAGGAATGATCATGGATGGATGAATTTGGAAGGAGGTTGATTTCTATGAGATCTCTCCCTACTTTTGAAACAACTCCACTACATCAAACAATGATATTTTCCCAAAAATCATGTAAACAAGAAGAATTTCAATAAGCTAGAAATACAAAGTTTAATGAGCTAGTTGTCTACTTCATGTATGAGGAAATTTGTAGAATAATATGAAGTAATTGATGAGATCTACTATAATAATGAAGATGGAAGAAATCATGGCTAAATCCTACACTTGCAAAATGATGAACTGTTGGCTTAAGCACAGTAAACTCTAAATTCTATGAGAAAGTAGAATTTAGTCCTTTTGGGGCTGCATGGGGGTCCTTTCTTCACATCATGATCCTTGAAGGAAGAAGTGAGGCCAAGACACATACTGATAGATTTTTTATGCTTCTTTTACCCCTTCTAACCTACTGTTGAAGTAAAGCACAAATGGAAGCAAACTAATCAAATATACACTACTTGCAATGGAATACTTCTAAGGACAATTGAACCATGAATCTATGAAATTAATATAAGAATATAGAAACAAGAGGAGGAACATTTACTTCTAGGGTTGGGCCCTAACACAGGAGCTTCATCCCTCTGAGTTGACTCAGTACTGGATCAAGAAAAATCTCATTCTCATGATCACAATATAAAATTACATAGCAATGTCTTCCACAAGTCTGGAGCTAAAAAATAACTAGTGTTTTTACAACAAAAATTCGAATCCTAATGAGGCTTTAGGCCTCTTTATTTATCCAACTTAAGTCTCCAACTACTTAAATCTAGGAAGTCTCAGCTCCGAAACTCGAGATGAACTAACTCTTTGATTATCACTTGCTCGGCTACCTTTTAATCTTCATGACTTGGCTACTTGTACTTCGAGCTAGTGTTATTGATGGAGGAATATTTGAATGAGGGAGGACTAAAAGAGAAGGATTTACCTCCTACAATCTCTCTTCGTTTTTCCATTCGAGTTTCAACCTTTAATCTTACCAAAATTACCTGATTTTCTCTCACAACCCTGAATTTAATGCACATTAGTCCACTAGGCATAATACATAAGTTTGACTCATATCATTAAGCAAAATATAATCAAAACATGTCATAAATTGTTAGAAGAGTTGATTTGACTAAGCTAGGAGGTGAACTAAGGTCCCTATAGTTACCCAATGATGAGGCTCATTAATGACTGCGCCAGTCCGATGTTGTCCTTTGAGATGAATCTAGGTTAGTTAATCATGCTAGAGCATCTAAAATATTTTGTTTGTTTTTTAAGTTTTTGGATGACCAATGTTATGAAAAAATTGAAAACAGGTGCTTAAGGCTTAACAGTTGCTAATTTGGATGAAAGGGCTGCTATTTGTCTAAAATAATTAATTGATTTAAAATGGGTGAATAATAGAGTCTTGATGAAATATAACTTGCTAAATATTCAGGTAGAATATTTTATTGGTTATAATAAAAGAATACAGGAAAACAACATTCTTGTAGAAAAAAATATATTTAATCCAATGTAGATGGGTGTGACAATTAATTAACATAGATAATTTTATAATAACATAGTCTTACAAACTAGTCCCTAATTATTGTTTATAACTTGACAGGGGATTTAAGACTGACTGATACTCAGTATGATCTTGCCCAGATATCTGCATAAAGGCTTAAATACATGAATAAATACATAATGAAATAAGCACATAAGAAAAACATACTAGGAGACAAACTATAGAAGCAAATTCAGAATCCTTTCATTAACTTGAAGAAAATCTCTACCTCAGTTACAATTGTGCTTTCAAAGCTCATCCAAGCTTTCAACCCTTAATAACTCAAAGGAGGAGTTATTTATATAAAATAAAAATTCTTCTAGATACTTTTCAAACAAAAATACAGAAAATAGTATAAAACTATAGGAATTTTAAAACTTTTGAGCATTGGCACTATCCTTTAGAAATTTTTTGATGATGTGGTCCCCAGAAAGTGTTATCCAACTATCTGTCAATTGTTGATGAAATTTACTCGATAAATTCACACAAGTGATCCCATTTGCCTTCACTTGGTATAGAAATATTTACCAATTTCCTGTAAATTTCATCAACCTCAGTGTACTTTTCAAAAGTGGGCTTATTCACAAAAATGTGTTTAACATCATGCTTAATTGTTATGTCAAAATCTAAAGCCTCTAAAATTTGTTTTCCTGTAATATGACCCTTTATATGTGTAAAACTTGCTTTATCAATCTCTATTGTATAAATCTTTTGGAATTATTCCTACAAATTGATCAACATGTCATTTGGGGCCACTAATCCTGGTAGTCCTCTCTGATTGAGTAAATTAAACATAAAATGAAACATTTGAACAGAAATCTTCAAGGTTTGGCACTTAGTTTCTAACTGAGTTATACAATTGTTTTTCTACAAAACCTTCTTGATCTCCAAATTGGTTTTTGTTTTGTCCAGAATCTGAATCTGCTCCAACTCAGCCCTTGTTTTTGAATTGATAACTTTGATCATGTTTGTAGCGTCACTCGGTTTGTCTATAATAGTTTCTTTAACTTCTTCAATAGCTATCTGACATATTTTTATAAGTTCCTCTTTCTAAAAAATGATTTGTATGGAGGGCCATACTTCTGACTAATATCTGCCCAAATGTTTTCCTTGGCTTGGGTGAAGGTTTGATCCATTAATGACTCACTTTGCAACTCTTCTATCCTTCTGGTCAACCTGTGGGTCTTCTGCATTTCTTCAACATACAAAGAATCATTTTTTATCTTTTGATCCTCTAGATTCTTAAATTTCTTGTGAATCCTTTCATTTTCTTGTTTCTAGTGAGTCAGCTCCTGTAAGACTTTGTTGAAAAATCTTGTTGTTGACATAGATTTTGTTGTGGCTGATATCGATTCCCTTGTTGTTTTGGACACTATAATAGGAATAGTTGTAATGGGATCTATAAATAAGTAAGTAGATTTCTCTTTTTCCTTAAGAAAATTTTCAATTTTCTCTTCCATGGTCTTTATCTATACATTCTACTCAATGATCATCTTGAGCCTTTCTTCCTTTTGTTTTTCACTTTCTACTGTCTCCTTGGTCTAGGGGTTCTCTATAGAAGGAAATTTGAGTTGCTTCTTCCATGTTGCAATAGCTGCAATTTTCTTTTTGATAATATCTTCTACAACTTTAACATCAATAGGTTCATATCCAATTTTAATCGCTAAGTCTTCTAATGACTTGACCCCAATCTCCTTTGCTAAAGATGATATATTTTCAATCTTTAATTGTGACTGCATAATTTGACAGAGCAGTTATGAATTTTTACAATGCCATACTGGTCACGGTAGAGAAAGAAATCTCACTAGACAACCTATGCATATCCATTTGATCAATTGAGTGTATTTGATTAGCATCAAAAGAAAATATAGTCTTATTGTAATCAAAATAGGCCTTGGGAAAAGGAACTTAAGGCAGTAGAAATTCGATTTTCATTCTACCCCTTCCTCTGTTAAAAGTTTTCAACAACCTGTGCTGTGAAATAGAAGTCTGGTTCCAAAACTATGCATAAAAATTTACGTTTAAAGCTTCATTCTTCTGCTTAATTTCAAGGAAATTAATGAAGATGTTTGGCTCCTCTGTTTCACTTTCTCCTGCAGATTGGGTGATTTCTAACAAATTTTCTGAAGTTGAAGAAGAAGATGGCGTAGTAATTACAACTTCTTCTATCCCTTTAGAAACTTGTGAATCATCCAAATTGATGATTATAGTGTCCTTTTAACGTTGAGTAGTAGTAGTTCCTTTGGAGTCAATCCTTGATTTCTTCTGATAATGAATGATATCCTTTTCTCCAAATTTTTATGATGAAGATCCTTCGCTGGCCCTCTTATCCTACCTGGTTTGAGAAGAAGGAGTCAGAAGACTAAGGAGGTAAAATATGTTTTTCTGCTTCTTGAAGTGTATTCTCCTCCCACTATTCTTGATCTACATACTTCTCAATCTCTGGTCTTAGTGTATGATTGTAAGGTGTGGTTTTTAGTTCCACCCTTAAGTTTTAAATAATACTGAATGGGTCATAAGACCATGTGAAGCTTGGTTGGAAACACATTTATTTGAGGATTACATTTGCTTCTAAACCTACTAATCTAGTATTACAAATGAATGATCCTACCTGTGACTTTTTCTTAAACTAATATTTCCTCTTCCCTAAAATAAAATGAAGTTCATCATATTAATGATTTTCCTAATATATTCCAAAGAGAAAATTCTCATTGGAACATATTTGGGAAATTTATATGGAGCCAACTCACAGCCATATACTCTAATCTCTGTATAGTTCTAGTAAAGATACCAGTATCATGTTGTAGCTTGATCACTGAGATGTAGGATCCCTTTGATTTATGGATTTATCCTAGGTTCACTCTGGCTACTAAGAAGTTGTGTGACTGGGTGAATGAAACAATCAATGAAGTCTGAAAATTTGAACTCAGTTGAGTTGTTCCTAATCAATGAGGTCCATTGTGTGACTTATTGATTCACTTACTAATCATCCTGCTTCTATAGAATAATAGGTAACCTGTCTCCCTGCTAAAAAATAATCATATCTACTAGCAAAGAGGAGTATTTAAACACTCCTTTAGTAGTAATATTCATCAATTTCTCATGTATAGTTTGAGCCAAGAATTGACTATAATTATACATGAAGGCAGGTTTGTTTTCTTTAGAGAAAATGGATAGATAACCTAGAATAGATTCATCTACCCATTGATCTGCTCGGTAGCATAATAAGGAAGAAACTAGGGAAATATGTGTTTATCTCTTTGAGGGAACATGGATGTTGGATAAGGAGGATACTTTTTAGGGAGTTCAACATCTTATGGGAGAATTATCTAGAAAATATGAGCTCTTTGAGGGAAGGTGAGCTTATGATATAGGTCCATTAATACTCTAGTGGAGAAAAATATAAGGGAATCATTTTCAGGGATCATAATAATCTTGTTGATAATTTTTTGGGTGATAGCTATCAAAATGTCTCGATTATGAGCTACAGCGGTTCTGTGCAAAGGGTTATACTTATCTTGGCACCACATGATTAGATCAGGAAAATAATGTGTTTGAGGAAACATGTAAAGGGTAAAAAGGGATTCCCATAGATTTATTTTGTCTTCAGAGTCAATATAGGTTTGTTTAATCCAATTGTGTAATTTAAACATGTCAAATTCACACTTTGTGTTTGTGAGTTTGAAAAATTAGTCAGCCAATGGAATGTGATCCAGGTCTAAGGGATCAGAGGCTTTTGGGTTTTCCTGTAATGAAGAACAGGAAGATGGCTGATCTTTTCTTTTGGGAGCCATAATTACAGAATTATAATGAAGGATAACAGCAAATAGGAGAACAAATACCTTAAGGTGGCACATACTGGTTGTAAGATCGGTAGTGGCATAGAATTTAAAACAAGAACAATGAACTTAATCAAATAGTGAAAAGATAAATTTAGGGAAAATGACGTAATGGGGCAAGGGTATTATTTATAATCGTGATAAGTTTACCATTACAGGAAAGCTATTACTGATTGGGAAAATGGGCACTTCATCTAGAGGGATAAGAACAGTAACGGAAGGAAATAAATAACAGGCAATGGATTAGCAACGCCATATAGGGACACAAGGCATACAATGGTTTGAAGTGGAAGCAGTGGGAACATATTACCATAAACACGTTATCAAGTGGTGCAGGAAAACAGATAGGCATATTTCAGGGGGGGTAGTGGTAAGTGTTAATGAGTGAGGGGGGTGCAAAGCATGGAGGAGGTGACATGTAGTGGGGGGGCATGAGGATAAAATTTCTTTTCACACCTGTCATGCCATTATCACATACCATAGTGAAGGGGTATGAAATGGCTTCCTCGCCGTTAGGGTCGGCAGGGAAGAGGATCACCGTCCATTTGTGTTATACCTTTAGCACTTCATAATAAAATCACTTTTGTCCCTTATGAATTTGACTAAAAATCATTTCAATGTTTATTTATACAAAAAATAAGCATCTTTTTTAAAGTTAATTAAGTCCTAACTGAAACTTATTCTAATTTTGGCGCATTTAGACTAGGAGCCATTATTTTCCTAATTCACTTGTACTCCTAATCTACTATAACTTTAGCAAAAATTTGAGCATATTAGGCTATTAATTTATTCTATTATATCATATCTTTTAGTGTTCGACCAAGCTTAAACAGTTTGTTGAACTTATTCTCTAATCTAAAACATAAATTTAAATGATTTGATTAAGATTAAACTGTATGATTCAAATTAGAAGAAAAGGTTGTGGCATGTAAACAAGCTGCACACAAAACCTTGATATATTAAAATGCAATTTATTTCTATGAAGTGGCATTTAAACATGCACACTTATACAAATTTTGATTTTCTTTTGATGGGGTTTTATTTCATCTCCTTTTTTATTTTCTATTTTTCCATATTTCCATTTTATTCTTTATTTTTTCATACCCTCTTTTATAAATAAAAACTAAATTATCAAAAATAAATCATGTTACAACAATACCAAATGTAGGTTTTAACCTTGTACACAAAGTGCCTGCATATGAATTCTAAAAATAGGAAATAAACAATGGCGAGAGCATAAAACATGAAACAGATATACATAGAGATTTCCCCCTAGATCCCAAAATTAGGACTACTAGATTGATTTTTCATTACGTTCTTTTCAATGTTACAATACATATATATACATTCTGAAGCGTCCATAAACCCCAACCCATTAACCCTAAATTACAACATAACCTTAGTTCCCTTGACTGGATCTATAAAACACCATGGACCATAAACCATCATGCCCAAAACCATGTGTGAAATCCATGCAAAAACCCATAGGTAGGTTCGCCCACCTAATATAACACAACCTAACACTCTTGTGGATTATTGTTTTCATCGATCTATTGGCTTCTTCTAGTTGAAAGTAGAAGTATATTCTTGTCATGTGCTTTAGTAAATTGCACGAGCTTATGAATCTGCAAGAAATTCTACAACACCAATATAGAAGCTCCAAGACAAAAATGAATATATTCAGAATCCAAACAAGATAATATGATCAATCCAAGTGATCATGAGAGAATGAATCAAATCATCACCTATTTATACAATGTTTAATGAATTTTGTTTAGCTTATTTTGCCCTAATTTATCTCCTAGAATAAAATAATGTGCAAAATAACAAGTACTTTTGGTGACAAGCTAACCAAATAGCCCAATAACACATGAATAAACCTCTTTAGGGGGTCAAATGATCATCAAAGTGAGTCGTTGGGCCTTTGAGGAGTACTGATGAAGTCTAAGGGGTTCCATGATGAAGAAAAGGACTCAAAACATAGTGGACAAGGGGTTAACCCATTGTTATCAAATATAGAACCTGTGGTACTCCCAAGTGGGCGTGGGAGCAAAAGGACACCTCATGGGTCTCCAAATGGGTCAAGTATGTCTATAAACCATTCGTAAGGGTTGGAGTGGACATAAACCCTCCATTTGCATCAATAGGTATCCTTGAATCTCTATCAAGTGTATGGTGCAACTGTGGATCCGGCTAGGCATGGTGGACCAAGTGCATCATCCTCATCCAAAAGGTGGAACATGAGTAATCAATGAACATTATTGGGGAGCCATGAAGTAATATTTTCTATGGTAGAAATCCATGGCTCTCAATGCTCATCGTAAAACTGCTAGTGTGGCCCTCTATAGGAATAGGACCCCGTATAGGAAGATCAAGCCCTATATGAAGACGCACTTGCAATATTGAATAAGATCCATTGTTTCCCCTTGCCATGCAATACAAAAAATCATTAGAATAATCAAGCAATAATTCTTACAAGTTATGGGATTGACAAGGAACTTTATGGTTCCATTCCCTTTTGTAATGGGTCCTGGAAGTACAAGTATCCCCAACCTCAAAAGGAGGTTAACCAAGACCCTATTAGGTGGTTTCAACCTCTAAAGAGGATGGCATGTCCATAGTACATCCTTTAGGAAGTAGGTGGTGAATGATATAATGATGGAAAAGAGTGAGGATCGATGGAAGCATCCAAACGACATGTCAAGGTACATTTGCCAGCTATAACAGTGGAACCTCACACCTAGGTGTATGAATGTAGGAAAGATCAAATCATGGTACATAAATTACCTCAAACCTTGTTTTTCCACCCTTATTCATATACATTTTCATTTAATTTATTTTTCTTCATAAATTTTCAGGGCTCTAGGGGATGGAGAGCATGATGTGTAATATGTAGTAGTGTATAACCCCTTTAAGGTGGCGTAGTTCATAGCCCACCAGGGTTTGGGAAAACCATGGGTTCCTTAATAATGGAGGGGGATCATCTACGACTAATAGGAACTAGGGTGATGGCCATGAGTAAGGGGTAGAGCTCATGTTTGAGTTTTTCCCACATGCTAAATGTGTATGTCCTGGCAATATTTTGAATTTTGTGGTACATTTCCCATTAAGAGTGGAAAAATTATTCTTTTTTACTTTATTTTTAGTTGCATAAAAATTTGGGACAACGTTCTAGGCCCTACCAAAAGTGTCGAGAAGGAGAGGGGGAGGCTAACCCGATGTGGATCTAGTGGACACATGTGGACCCCGATGGGAAAAGAGATGAATGGGGTTAAGATGAGTGGAAGGGGAGAAATGTGGGTGGTTTCAAGAAGCGGTACCACACAATCAAAAAATGGATTTCCCATGTAGTACCAACCCTAAAGGTTAGTGTTAGTAAACGAGATCCCATGAGACTAGGATACAAGGGTAATCATGCAATCGGGCAATGGAGACAATAATGCAACCTAACCCACTCTTTCCACCAAATATCCCCACCAATTCATGCCCCAAATTTCCCATCATAAAGTAAGAAAAAATACTCAATTATACTAATGCAAATCCATACCTTTGGGGTTGGGAGCCCACCTTCAAACATACATTTATAATAAACAAACAAGGGATCACACGGTTGGTTCAAGTGGTCGAGAAAATGGTACATCAAGCTATTTCGAGCTTCAAGGGGCTATCGGCTTCTGACTAAAGACCATCTAAGAGAAAAAAATCTCCCATATATACTACCCATGGGTGGTGGGTAACAGGAACCAACCTGTTGAAAAATATAGAAAGAAATTCTCAATTTAATTTTTCCTTGGTGAAAACGAGATAATTTGAATTTCCACATCAATAACAACTTGGATGTAGTTAACTAAGGTGACATGGTTATTTAGCAATCAATTATCTCAGTAAATTCAAGTTAGAGGAGTTGGAGTTCAATTAAGCATGTGTGATTACTAATTTTTAGCAATCAAGGTCTGTTATTTAAGGTTGTTTTCAGTTAAACTAGTTCTATATATTGGGGGAACTAGTTGAAGGTTAGTTGTGTAGTGGTACTTCGGTCTAACTTAGTGATCGTCTAGTTAACTAATAAATCTACCCAAAATAGCTAGTATGTGCAAAGAATTTAAGTTCCCCATCTATGGTGGAGATTCCAAGGTAGTGTACAAGTGTTGCATGCAATCATGTGATCAACCTTGGGAATTGTGCAATCCTTTAGGAGGATTTCCTTAAATTATAGGGACCTAAATCATCAAGAGTTGTGCAAGGAATTTCTTCAATAATAGGGGGTTAAGAAGAGGTATAAATTAATGAATTTTGGGTCAGATACTCTTAATGACAAGAGAGATTGGTTATTTACTTAGAGGTTGTGCTCAATTTAGCAAAGAAATTGTAATACATGTTTATTCATCATATTACTGCAAGAAGGAAAAGGATTTTTTTGTAGATTGCTTTCACCTGGAAACATATTATGTGGATATGTGTTATTTCCCATTGCATGCTTGTGATTGATTTTATAAATTATGAATTGAATTCCGTAGAATATTAGGGCAGGTTTGTATCTTGTGATTTTCATTAAAATTTCATGAGTAGTTACAAATCTGCATCATTCTTTATACCATGTAGAAATTATGATGTATTAAAATCAAATTGAGAATTTCTTGTTTCATTTTTCAACACTCCCTCTAAGTGATAAAGGGATTATCAACCACCCCTATCCTACACCTATTGAACTCGAACTTCCCTCTTGACAAATCCTTTGTCAAAATGTCAGCATCTCGTTCCTCTATTAAAATGTATTGTAGCAACATTATCCACCTTTGCACATTGTCCCATAAATGGTGATACAAAATATTTATATCCTTGGATTGATCATGAAATATAGTATTCTCAAAGAGCTTGACACAAATCTAATTATCATTGTAGATCACGCTTAGATCCATCTTTAGACCAAATAGTCCCACACGTATCTTTTTCATGCAGATCACCTCACATGTTGCTTGACTTGTAGTCATGTATTATGCTTATGATGAGCTGAGCACCAGATATCTTTGCTTCATGTTTTACCAAGAAACAACTGCATAGAAAACACTAAAATTCCAGAAAATGTACTCTTTCAGTTTGATGGATTCCCTAACCAACATGAATCTATGAAGCCACATAGCTTCACTCCCTTTTTCTATGTGTACCATAGTCCAAACTGGGTAATTCCTCTGAGGTACCGTAAAACATGCTTAGTTATATTCCAAAATAATTTGGTTGGCCTAACCATAGATTGGCTAAGTTGTTCAACTTCATAACACATATGGCCATGTGTTCACAAGATACATCGGTGAACCCACTCACTACCGATAAATGGTAGCACCCACTTCTTCACTTGTAGTTGCATCCTCCTTCCTCCAGTTGGTTGTTAGAGGTGTCTCCATGGGTTTTCAACTCTCTATGTAGAATCTCTATATTATCTCATTTTCATATTTGCCTTGACACACAAATAGTTCCCCATTTCCTTGAATACTTCCAACTTGAGGAAGTAGTGCATGAGACCAATGTCGTTCATTTCAAATTCCCTTGCAAGATCTCACTTGCAAGATTTGGTGAGCTACTCATCACTAGTCAAAATCAAATCATCAACATAGAAGACAATAATAAGCAATTTATGTTCTACCAAGGTGTGACATAAATTTACATCCGCTGCACCTTTTATGAAGCCCAAACCGGTTATATAGTTGTTGATCTCAATTTACCAAGCACGAGGTGTGTGTTTGAGACCATACAATTCTCAGTCGAGTCTTCACACATGAGACTTCCAATCTAATGTCTCAAGACATGCTAGTTACCTAATGTACACATCCTCCTCAATAACCCCATTGAGAAACGTCGTATTTACATCCATATGGTGGATCTTCCACCCCATCTACACAGTAACTGAAAGAATTGATCTTATGGATGAATACCTTGCTACATGAGTAAATATCTCCTCATAGTCAATTACCTCAAATTTGGAGTATCCCTTGGGCATAGATCTAGATTTATACTTCTATATGCTTTCGTTTGTTGCATGCTTTACCTTGGAGATCCATCTCGAACCCACAACTAGTTTATTTACTTGCCTTGGGACCACTGCCCAAACATTGTCCTTTACAATGGATTTGTATTCCTCCACCATTACATCAACCCATATAGGTTACTCTATTGCTTCCTCAAAAGAGGATGAATCGGTCTCTACAAGTTGAGTCATTAGAGTCATGTTCCTAGTGTACCAGTCACATGACCTCCTCCTCTTATGCAAATTTGAAGGAGCTCCCACATTCTCCCTCGCATGTTGCACAAATATATCATCTTCCTTGGTTGTTGCTTTCCATTTCTTGATCATTTTTCTTCAGTGGATGTCTCCACTTTCTGCTCCTCAATTTGTATCTACTCCACAACTTCATAACGCTCCTCCTTTGGAGCTAAAATCTCCTCTTCTAGTGGGATCTTAAGCTCCCTCTCAAGAGAGAATTGCATGGCTTTCTCCTCATCAAACTTTACATCCCTTCACACATTGTTCATTCTGAGGGAAGGTAAGTACACACAGTAGTTGTGAGGATTTTTTGTGTAAAATACAAATACCCCCAACTCTTTTATCAACTCAAGCTTCTTCCTCGTTTCTTTGGAGACATGGTAGTAAACAAAGGCTCAAAAAATCCTGAAGTTCGACACATCCAAATTTCTCCTCAAAAAGTCCTCCTCTGAAGTAATCATACCAAGAATCATATGATGACTCTTTTTCTGCAACTAGACTATTATGTTGCATGCCTCTTACCAAAAATGAAGTGGTAGGCCTTGGTCATGCAACATATACCTCATTTCTCCCAAAATTCTACAATTCTTGTGCTCAGTTACTTAATTTTGTTTTGGGTTGTGGGGTGCTTTGAGATCTCTTCAAATGCCTTCTTTCGCACATAAATTTTTGAATTCATTCGAAACACATTCACCTCCATTATCGCTCCTGAGAGCCTTCACCTTCTTGCAATTTTATTTCTCAAACAATACCTTGAATTCCACAAACTTGGATAATGTCTCTTCCATATTTTGCATGAATGAGATACAACACTTCCTTGAGAAGTCATCAATAAAAATGACAAAATATTTGTGTCTAGTAGTGGAGGCTATTGAGAAAAGTCCATAGACATCAAAGTGAATCCTTTCCAAGACTACATGTGTTGGGTCCCTATAATTCTAGTGATTACCCCATTACTATTGTAGTTATACCCCTTATTAATATTGTTGTGGCCCTATTTCCCCCATATTGTTATTACTATGCCCCATAGAATCCCTCTATTGTTATTTTTGTGGCTTTATATTATTATTGTTAGGTCGGCTGGATTATATTGTGACTCCTTAGACTCCTATATATAGAAAGGAGGTTTTTTCCTTTGAATCGTCCAAGAATTCTTCATTTATGTAATGTAAAGGAGGTTTCCCCCTCGAAGAGGCTGAATTCTAAGGCGTTGATCTATCTTTTCTTGAGATGGTTTCATAACATTTGGTATCAGAGCTTTCGATTCTAGGGTTTCGCTGCTCCAAATAGGTGATCGTGGAATTTTCGCTATAACTTTTGTTCTGTGACGTTTCAGGAGTTGCAAAAAACACCCATTTGAGAAGAAATCACGCTAAACTTGGGTCCAAATTTCATATCTTTTCGCGCTATATTTGCGGAAATATGATCTGAGGAAGTTGGTCTTTCTGCAGACTCCTGAATTACATTCCAAACAGGTGACCTGGGGAAAATCATTATAACTTTCTCTCCGGGGATCAAATTGAAATTTCGTAAGAAGGTACAAAAATAGGACAGACAGTAGTTTTTTATATGCATTTTTCAGATTGAAAGGTCGAAACAGTGACTTGTGGCACATCGTACAAGTTCGCTATACTAAACTAGTCTATAATCAAGGCACTATGGGAGATTTCGCATAACTTTTCCTTGGAGAATCCATTTTGGGTCAGACTTGTGGCATTGGAAAGAGGACATAGAGGGCTACTATACATCAAAAATTTAGAACTAGATGATCAGAAAGTACATAGATACATGAGAGGCAATATCGAGCTCCTACAAAGTGAAAAAAAGTGTGTAGATTTTCTTAAATTTTTTCTTAAGCATGGTTTGAAAATTTATTTTGAAGGAATTCAAAGGGCATAGTAGAGAATTATTATCAGTAATTGATGCCCTGAGGAAAGAACATGCAAACACCTTGTAAGGAACCTGAAACCTCTAGCATGGATCATGAAGAAGAGAAAGAAATGCAACATGATATATCAAAATTACAATACCAAGTGCAACAACTATCCCTTACACAAAAAGGAACAGAAGCTAAGATGGATGGTTTAAATAAAGATGTAGAATCTAAGCTGGATGGTTTAAAGAAAGGTGTAGAAGCTAATATGGATTGTTTAAAGAAAGGCGTAGAAGCTAAGATGGATGATTTGAAGATAGATTTGAAGACAGACATGGACGAATTGAAGATAAATATGAATAAGTTGCTACAAGAAATGGCACTAAGGGTGAAAGGGTACTAAAGGAAACTCATGATGAGAATAAAAGAAATGTTAATCATGATTCCATAGATGCTAATTTTGGATCGAAGACTCACCATATTCCAAAAATCGATATAAGAAATTTTGATGGCAAGGATCCTGCAGCATGGATATTACAGATGGAGCAATTCTTTGATCTCAATAATGTGCAAAACACACAAAAGGTACGTATGGCAACTTTATATTTGGAACCAAATTAGTTTGTATGGTATCAATGGCTTTGCTCTCGTAAACAATTTATCACTTGGGCAATTTTTACGGAAGAATTGATAGCACATTATGAGGATACAAAAAGCAACACTTTTTTTAGCCAATTGTTAAGTCTCAAACAAAAGGGTTCAATAATGGAGCACATTGAAGAGTTCCAAAAATTGAACATAAGGGTAAAAGATATTCCAGAGGAGCATAGGATTGATGTGTTCATAGGGTCTTTAAAGGATAATATCCAACATGATGTTCGCCTTTGGAAACCTGATTCATTAGAGAAGGCATTCAGGTTAGCAAGAAAAATGGAAAGCAAAATTATGGCAACCAGGAAGCATACCACTCACAACTATAAAGACGGAAGTGTTGTTGCCCCTAGTCTTCCACAACCTATAAGATTGACACCACAACAATTGGAAGAAAAAAGAGCAAAAGGGCTTCGTTACAGTTGTGATAGCAAATACACTAAGGGTCATAAGTGTGCTGAGAAGAAATCATTCTACATAGATTGTGAAGAGGAAGAAGAAAAGGAGCAAGAAAGGTCAAAAGAAG
>APFE030157598.1:9009-21930 GCA_000404065.3 Pinus taeda
CCCTGATATGAAAGGAATTGACCCCCAGTTATGTACACACCACATTTACATAGAAAAAGATGCAAGACCTCTTCGACAGCCTCAGAGAAGACTAAATCCTCATCTAAAAGATGTGGTAAAAGCTGAACTTCAAAAAATTTTAGATGTTAATTTTATCTACCCTATCTCTGATAGTAAATGGGTCTCCCCGCTTGTCGTGGTACCAAAAAAGAATGGGAAATGGAGAATCTGTGTGGACTGCAGGGAGCTAAATAAAGCAACACAAAAAGACCACTTCCCTCTCCCATTCATCGACCAAGTATTAGACACTTTGGTAGGAAAGAAATTCTTTTCTTTCCTCGATGGCTTCGGTGGGTACAATCAAATACAGATTGCCCCTGAAGACCAAGACAAAACTAATTTTACTTGTCCTTAGGGAACATTTTCCTACCGAGTTTTACCTTTTGGCTTATGCAATGCCCCTGCCACATTCCAAAGGGCTATCCTTAGCATTTTTGCAGACTTAATAAATGAAGGACTCAAAGTATATATGGATGACTTTACTCCATACGGAGATGAGTTTTATCTAGCACTGGATACACTAGAAAAAGTCCTACAACGCTGCATTGCTACCAGGCTTTGTTTAAGCCATGAAAAATGTTATATGATGTTGACGGAAAGACTTATTTTGGCACTATATTTCAGCAGCTGGCATTCAGGTAGACCCAGCCAAAATCCAAATACTTATGCTCATTCCTACTCCCACCACTCAAACAGAGGTACGTAGCTTTCTTGGATTTTCTGGTTATTACGGAAGGTTTATAGAACATTATTCACGTATTGCTGCACCTTTGTATGCATTAACTGGTAACGTTGATTTTCTTTGGACAGAAAAATGTGAACGTGCTTTCAAGGATCTGAAGAATCTCGTATCCACAGCCCCAGTCCTTCGAGGACCAAATTGGGATTTGCCATTCCAAATATCATCTGATGCCTCAGACACAGCCATTGGAGCGGTCCTTGGGCAGGAAGAGCATAGAAAACCATATGCAATTTATTACATTAGAAAAAATTTATTCCCTGCTGAATTAAACTACACTGTTACTGAAAAAGAATTTCTAGCCGTAATACATGCTGTCAATAAGTTCAGACATTACATTACTGGATATCCTGTTATCTTGTACACAGATCATTCTGCCATAAAATATTTAGTAAACAAGCCTATCACAAATGGCAGAATACTAGATGGTTGATCTTATTGCAGGAATTTGATATTACAATCAAGGATCGACCTGGAAAAGAAAATATGGTAGCTGATTTCCTCTCAAGAATGCCAAAGCTAGTTGATGCAGCAGCAGTTGAAGATCAATTTCCGGATGAGCATCTCTTTGCTGTGGCTGTTCAAACACCCTGGTATGCTGATGTTGCCAATTACCTAGCAGTAGGTAAGTAAGTTACTAAAGCATCTAACCCCTAATGAGCGAAAACAGATTGTTCAACGAAGTACTAGATTTTCTTGGATTGGGAGCTATTTGTTTCACATAGGGGCAGACATGCATATTAGGAGATGCGTTTGAGAAGATGAAATCTTTGACATTTTGAAAGCCTGCCATGACCAACCATGTGGTGGACATTTCGCTGATCGCAGAACTGGACATAAAGTACTACAAACAGGGTATTATTGGCCCACGATTTTCAAAGATGCAAAGAAGTTTGTCCAAGCCTGTGACAATTGCCAGAGAGCAGGACACCCTAGTCAGTCTGATGAGATGCCTCTGAAACCACAGCTAGTCATCGAACCATTTGAGCGTTGGGCTCTTGATTTCGTTGGACAAATCAACCCATCATCAAACCAAAAAACATATATTTTGGTGGCAATAGAATATGTCACCAAGTGGGTTGAAGCAGAGGCATTGCCAAAAGCCACAGAGGACTCTGTCATATAGTTCCCTGTTCCATCTATTTGGATGTTATGGCCTTCCAAGAGAGATAATTACAGACGGTGGACCACAGTTTGCTGGAAACAGAATAGCTGCAACACTCAACAACTATCATATCCAGCATAAAATCACTACCCCATACCACCCACAGGCAAATGGGCAAGTAGAAAGCAACAATAAAATAATAGAAACAATCCTAACAAAAACTGTTGCATCACATAGATGTGATTGGGCTGCCAGACTACCTGAAGCACTGTGGGCTTACAAAACAACATGGAGGAGTACCACTAGTTACTCACCTTATCAGCTAGTGTTTGGAAAACAACCCATTTTCCCCATAGAATTTGAAATCCAAACATTATGGACAACAAAGGAAGTTGGCTTAGACCTAACTGAGGCAAAGATTAATCAACTACAGCAGATCAATGAGTTGGAAGAAATTAGGCTCTCTGCACTTCAAAACACTGCTCTGATCCAGCAGCAGAGAGCTAAATGGCATGATGCTCTCATTAAAAATAAAGTCTTCCACGAAGGAGACTGGGCTCTTTTGTACGACTCCAGGTTTCAGGACTTCCCCGAGAAACTCCGACTCGTTGGTTGGGACCATATGAAATCCAGAAGGTACATGACAATGGTACCTTTACTCTGATCACTATTGATGGTTCTGGATATGCCTTCAAGGCAAATGGCCACCGAATTCATCTGTATCGCAAACCACTCACTCGGGAGTCTTTCTGCCAACAGCTACACTAAGATTCAGATATGGAGATTTTGGGGGAGGAAGAGAAGTCTTCCTCACCTGTAATTCATTAAGGAATTTATTTTCTTTACAGTTTGTACATAATTTCTTGAGTTATTTTTGTACATATCTTTGAAACAATGTTTTGCTGTTACTGCTGTTCCTTTTCCAAAGGAACAACATCTTTTGATTTCTGTTGTATCTTTTCCAAAGGAATGACATCTGTGTGTTTTTGCTGTTCCTTTTCCAAAGGAACAACAATTTTTATTTTTGCTGTTCCTTTTCCAAAGGAACGACATTTGTGTGCTTTTGCTGTTCCTTTTCCAAAGGAACAACATTTTTTTATTTTTGTTGTTCCTTTTTCCAAAGGAACAACGTTTTTGATTTTTGCTATTCCTTTTTCCAAAGGAACAACATTTTTGATTTCTACTATTTCTTTTCCAAAAGAACGACATTTGTATGTTTTTTCTGTTCCTTTTCCAAAGGAACGACATTTGCATGTTTTTGCTGTTCCTTTTCCAAAGGAACAACATTTTTGATTTCTGCTGTTCCTTTTCCAAAGGAACGACATTTGCGTGTTTTTGCTGTTCCTTTTCCAAAGGAACAACATTTTTTATTTCTGCTGTTCCTTTTCCAAAGGAACGACATTTGTATGTTTTTACTGTTCCTTTTCCAAAGGAACAACATTTTTGATCTTGGCTGTTCGTTTTCCAAAGGAACGACATTTTCTTGTTTTGCTGTTCCTTTTCCAAAGGAACAACGTTTTTCATTGCGGCTGTTCCTTTTTCAAAGGAACGACATTTGCTGGTTTTGATGTTCCTTTTCCAAAGGAACAACATTTTTGACGTCTACTGTTCCTTTTCCAAAGGAACGACATTGGTGTGCTTTGCTGTTCCTTGTTCAAAGGAACAATGTTTGTGATTCTTCCTATGTGTGCGGTTGTCCCTTTTCCAAAGGAGCAACATTTGTGAACTGTTGTTGTTCCTTTCCTCAAAAGGAACACTTGTATGCTTTTACTCTCCTTGTGAAACATCTTGTTCCTTTTGCTGTTCTAAATTGAGGATGCTTATTGCTCATGTTCTTTCAAGTCTTTTTGAATACAATTATGCACTTATGTAATGGAAACAAAATCAAAACATACTGAAATCAGTCAATCATAATTCGCTATCTTTATAAGAAACTGCCCTGAATTGGTGAGAGGACAGAAGGAAAGACATGCTTATTTATCATCTTTTGCTGTCATTGTTCTACTAATTCTGCTCTGATTGGTTATCTGTATCATGTTGGTCCCTTTTAATCCTCTTTGATTATTATTTAGGAATAAGAAAAAAGGGTTTATATCTTCCTATTGGGATATTAAGACTTCTTCCACCATTCCTACTCTTAAGGAGTGTTGAACCACCCTTTGTGTATAAATAGGGAAGGCACTTCATGAAAAACAAAGAAAAAAGAGAAAACATGACTTATAAAGTGTCAAAGTGGCATTCCCACTATGGCCACCACACCAGGGATATGGTCCAAAAGGTATATCAAACAAACAATCTTTGGAATAGGAGGTCTCATCATGAGCCGGCCTGCCCACTATTCACTCCTTCCTCGTTAATGGCATTATGGCTAACTAGTCACCAAGCCAGCATAATGGCCTACATTTTGACATTACACAACGTTCCCTAGCATACATAAAGGACTATGGTTCCATGGGTGAAATAAAGAACTCTGCCAAGGTTATGGACACCTGTCGGTAGCAGAGCACTGTTAATGGTATTGAAGTCACATTATTTACACCAATAGGTAAGTTATTAGCACCCTTCTATTTCTTATGCCGTGGTAATCAATTATATGTTATTGGCCCAACCATATAACGCATGACTATATATTATCACCAATCATGACAGAACCATTGACAATGACCGCATGAGACTCTCTATTTACGGCAAATGTCTTATCCCCAACCTTGCATCATATCACCGCAGTCTCTTACCTATTAAAGCGACGCAACTCTACACCTTGATTTCAGTAATAGGCTACTTTTTGTAAACATGGCATATTGTCATACGTTGTTCCTTAAAGACTTTTTTGCAGAGCGGGCGCTGCTCCTTTATTTGATGGCTGGGACAACTTATCACATTGCGCGGGGGGGGGGGAGGTTAACCTCATCATTCCCTAGATTACGTGTCAGCTCGCTATTCGGGAAGTTGTGTACTAGGGTATATCATGGCTCAACGATATTATTTCTTTTTATTTTTTTTGTTTTTTCTGCATGATTTGTTGTTCAAAGCCATTTCCACTGTATATGCTACAACATTAGAGTTTGAACGAGTTTTACGTCCGTCATCTTCTCTGTGTTTCAACAAAAAGCTGCCGTTCCTTTGAGAATTTATAGCGAAACCATGGGAGGAAGATCAATTTGCGGAGAACCGTAAGTGTTAACTATTTCAGCTGCTGCCCGGGAAATCCTGGCAAGAGCAGGATGACTGACCTATCTTAACCGCTTGGAGGAGTCTAACGAAACAGTGGTGATTGAATTCTTGAGAACTTGCCAGAGGACTACTTCACAGTAAGGGGAAGATGCATAACAGTCACCGATGACATAATCGCAGAAGTCTCGGGACTGCCAGCCACTGGATCAGTATGGACGTTAAAAAAGGAGAGGTTGCAGAAGATTATAGAAATCTTCCAGGATGAGGGACAGAGCCTAACAATTCGAGGAAAGGGGGTTCTGCCAGGAGCACTAGGAGAGCCGTGGGCAGAATTAGCAAAGAACATCCAAAGCTATATCACCTGCGAGGGAAGAAAAGACGTGGTAAGACCACGACATCTTAAACTCTTAGCTGTTCTAAAACAAAAATGCTCTGTAAATTTACCTGCATTGTTGAATTCATTACTTCATGACGTTGCACGGAGCATGAAAAAGGCACAGCACGTAGAGTCAGTTGTTAGTCATCATGGATTGATTCGGTTGATAGTCAACCATAGCCTCACCCAGCAGCAAAGCAGCTAGGAAGAGCTAATTGCCATTATAAATGGAGGGTTGGCCACACCACCCCCAAAATGGAAACATGTCACTAGCACACTCAAACGTCCAGAAAAACAGAAACAGGTCACTAGCACACCCGAGCGTCCAGAAAAACACAAGAAATCGGCAAAGTGGAAACATGTCACCAGCACACCCAAGCAACTAGAAAAGCGCAAGAAATCAGTCTGGCTAGCACGACTACGAGGGGGACTGGAGAAGCCCCAAGAAGGCACCAGCCAGCCGGTAGAAATAGAAGATGAGCAACCCCCACAGCCAGGAAAGGAAGTCAAGGAAACATAAATGCAGGAAGAAGAGGTAGATAAATCTGCAGAAGAAGAAGAAGAAGAGGCAGAGCAATCTGCAGAAGAAGAAGAAGAAGAAAAAGAGGGAGAAAATGAGCAATCTGAGGAGGAAGGAGGCAAAGAAAAAGAAGCCGAGCAGTTCGAGCAAGAGGAGGAAATGGAACAGCAGGAAGGAAACCCATTACATGACCCATTAGGGGAAGATGAATTGGCCAAAGTTTTGGCCAATATGGGCGAATATGGCCAACCTTCCAGTCCATCAGACCTCCACGCCGGAGAGAAACCCCAGGAGAAAAATGCACCTGAGGAATCACATGCAAAGAAGGCAGAAGTAGAAAATATGCCTGTTCATGATGAGAAGATGTCAGAAAATGCTGAGCAGGAACAACCCGTTTCTAACTAGAAGGCACCAGAAGAAATTCTGGAGGAAATAAGGGTAGAAAAAGAAATAGCCCAAGAAATAACAGAGCCGATTAGGGTTCTTGCCCCGGAACAGCCAGAGCAGAACAATGAAGAAACACCCTAGGAAGAAAATCAGGAAGCTAGCCGCAGTCCAGACCACAGTAAACAACCTGCTGTTCCTTCTGAGGAAATGGCGGAAATAAGGGAATTGCGAAAGGAACAACAGAGATTATTGAACATAATAGTCTAGCTCCACTAGCAGATTAGGATTCTAAAGGAAAGGCAAAGGGTAAAAGGGACTCCAGGAAGGAAAAGTCTGGCCACTCCAGTAAAACCCCTTAAGGGCAAGGGGCGGAGGACCAAAATCCATCTTGCTGTTCAAAACCCCGTCAAAAGCCAAGCTGCTGTTCCAAGTGATGCTGAGAAATAGACTATTGTTCCAATTGAAAAGGAACAACAATGGGCTGATGTTCATGTTAAAATAGAAATGGATGAAATGTTAACCCATGATAAGGAAATTCAGACGGAGGCACCTCTTTCGGGAGTAATAAGGGTTCTAAACTCAAAGCAGTGTAATAGGAAAGTTCAAGTAAATCTCTTGGCCTCCACTACTGCATGGAAAAGGGATCCAAAAACAGTAACCCTCCAAAAGGGTTTGAAGCAAGCTCAGCAAGAAGCAGAAATTCTTAGGGAGCAAACAGTCCCCCGAGAAAAATATGAAGAACTACAGCAATAGCTAAGGAACGTCAATTTATCCGAAAGCCAGGCCTTCGAAGGATGGTGAAAGGAACAAGAGAAAGTTGCAAAGGTAACTAGTAGGTTAGATGTAGTTATCAAACAGATGGATACCTTGTGTTCTCTATACAATGACATCCTAGCATGTAGAGCCCCTGCTAAGAACTATGCCTTGTTTTTAATGGAAAGGTATTTGCAATTGAAAATAAAGGCTTTTAAAGCAGGTGCTCCCATACAAATTAATACCATAGATGATTTCATAAACTGCTGTAAGAACTACGGGGTAAAATTTCAAAGACTATTGTGTGAATTTTGTTTACATAACCTTGTACTAGAACAGGAGACTGAGCTGAACCCTGGCCCTTTTGTTGGGGACATTCGGTTACAGGCATTTACTTCATTTGCAGTTAATCAAATTAAATGGCTCAAATCCTATAATGCTTTTCAAAGACAAGAAAATGGATTAGATCTATGGATAAGGGCTGAGCCTAGGGATCCATCACAGTTATGGAGGAAACATAGAAACCTCATGAAGACTCCAGGAGTGATTGAAGCATTAGGACCCATGCATGAGGCAATCATTCGACAGGGATTAGAATACTTTTCCTCTATCAAAGACCCTGCCATTGATGCAGCTAAATTTCGATATCGAATATCTAATCCGAATATCTAGCTCAGAGAACCATTTAAGTATGAGAATTTTAAACTAGCTGCCAATCGTTTTCCCCTCTATGGCGAAATTGTTTTGAGGGCAGGGCCATCCTGGTTAGGAGATAGGTTCCGGAGTCCAATTATTTGACATCCTGCACCCGGATACCAAGCCATGTATGAGATGCCTGAGGGTCAGACCGACCATTTCTTTGACTACCTAGTTACGCGTCATGGCTGTAGGCCTTCACATGAGATTCCATCTCCAGCCTACTCACTCACTGCCTTACATGTCCACTACAATGTTTTCATGAGACCATGAAAAAGGGTAAACAGGGGGGTGTGTGGAGCACCAAAGAAGGTATGTTTTGATGATTATTTCAGTATCTTTTCATTAGGAATTACAAGCCTTTTTGCATCATGAACTTAGAAAACGATAAAGAATTACAACAAAACATGTGAGATTAATATGAAAAGCAAGAGAGCTGACAATTGTTGTTTCCATGTGCAGGAGGGAGGAAAAACGAAAAGTTGCCATTCTAAAGGAAAATACAAAGACGGGTTAACTATTGTCCCTTCGACGGGAGACCGCATGCAAACCAGATCAAAACGGATCAGCTCGGGAAAGGAAGTGAAGATATCAGCTCGACGCAGAAAAGAGAAGAAATGACTCATGGTTAACGGTTCTGCGAATCCCTCAGGATATTTGATCCCGAGGGATCGTTGTTTTATCTATTTCTGCATGTAGATATCTCCGTCGTCACCCTTATATAAGGGGTAGCACTGTTAGCTAAGGGGATGTTGTTATGCCTTTATGTAATTTCTTTTAAAAGATCGAAACTTTGATCATCATGTCCTGTTAAGACTTGCTCTACTGTAATTTTACTTAATGCATTAATACAGACTTGGTTACTCTTTTATCTTTGAGCCTGGAATAACTTCAAGCGGTGTACCCCTGGAGGCTAAGGGCCCGGCCCTAGAGGACACTTGCTCTTGTACCATTACGCGTGGTTTCTGTGTGGTTTTCTTATCAACGTGATTTGGTAATCTGACGTGTTTTAAAGTTTATATCACATGCTCTGTCGTGTTTAATCCATTAAGGTTTCTGAAAACAAAAGTGTTGTATTGACACTGCATTATATTATTGTTCTTTTAGGTGTTGATATAATACAGTTAGTTTCTACAGGACACTGTTGTTCCATTACAGAGTTTTTGTGTTATGCGATTGTTCCTTAACATTACAAAATTCGTCTTGGAAGCTCTGTTCTCTGTGATTATTGGATTCTTGAATACTGATGTTCTATCTTGAGATGCAATTGTATTCTTTCTAATCAAAGTAACAACTGAATCAGATTACTATTCGAGTATGTTGTGTTTATATGGTTTTCAGTGCTGTTCCATCATGTATTAGTAAGCAGTGCTGTTCCGTTTGTGTGTACATCTTTAAGAGTGAAGGATTGATGTTTGGTTATGACTAATGCAAGTGATTTGATAGATTTACAGCTTGTTAGACTTAGTTGCTGTTCCATTTCCGAATTGCTGTTCCATTTCAGACTTGCTGTTCCATTTCAGACTTGCTGTTCCATTTTAGAATTGCCGTTCTATTTCAAGGTTGCTGTTCCTTTTCATTGCTGTTCGATTTCTTTGCTGTTTCATTTCTTATCTGCCATTCCATTTCTTGTTATTGGCGTGAAGGACGATCTCAGGCTGTAGTGAGCATCAACATCTGCTGTCTAGCTCCCAGATCCCCAATCTGCTCTCTGATTTCTTTTCCATCAGTTTCTAAAGGGATGGGTTATCGCTACCGAACCCTTGACTGATAAATTGCTTAATATCTGAATGTGTGATTTAGTCTTTTGAAGTAGTTAAGTTGTAGACACGCATCCATTTACTCTTGTATTTTCAAACACTGTGTTACAAACATTACTCTGGCAAATGATAAGCCTCAGATTGAGACACTCTTTGAAATAGAAAAACGTTCCCGGGTTGACATATTAATGTGAGGTAATTAGAGGTGAAAGAGACCATTTTTATAGCTCCACACTTCCTATATCCAACACCAAAGTGTCAAGTGATGGTTGCAAGTGGAGGAACCACAAATTTCTTTAGAAAGTGCCATAATATCAAGCTATCCATGGGATAATATGTATTGAGTAGCCCAATGTTTTCCATTTCAATGGGTGGTGTTAATGTTGTACTAGGAGTTCAATGGCTACAATCATTGGGTACAATATATTTTAATTTTCAAGAACTTTTCATGAAATTTGTTTCAGAAGGAAAGGAAGTTGAATTAAGGGGTATCACAGGGAAACCATGAAAGATAATCAACTCTAACAGAATGACAAAACTTCTAAAGAAATAATAACAATGCGTATTGCACAATTATGTTCACTAGAGGTTCCCACATCGAAATCATCTATTTCGCCAGATCTCCAAAAAGTCTTGGACAATCATTCCAAGGTATTTGAGACTCCCAAAGGCCTCCCACCTATTCATGATCATGATCATTCTATTCATTTGATTCTAGGAAGTGTTCCTCCAAACATCATGCCTTACAGATATCCCAATGCCCAAAAGAGAGAAATTGAACGTATGGTTACAAAAATGCTAGAGGCTGGTATATTTCAACCTAGTCAAAGTTCTTTCTCTACTCCAGTAATATTGGTGCACAAGAAGGATGGATCATGGCACATGTGTCTGGATTATAGGTAGATCAATAAGCTCACTATTAAAGATAAATTTCCCATTCCTATCATTGATGAATTATTGGATGAATTACATGGATCAATTTACTTCACCAAGTTGGATCTTCGTTTAGGATATCATCAAATCAGAATGAAGACCGAAAACATTTTGAAAACAACTTTCAAAACTCATGAGGATCATTATGAATTTTTGGTCATGCCTTTTGGCCTTACGAATGCACCTTCTACATTTCAAGGTTTGATAAATTCCATTTTCAAACCCTTACTTAGAAAATTTGTGTTATTATTTTTTGATGATATACTAATCTACAACAAGTCTTGAAAGGATCATGTTCAACATGTTGACAGGGTGCTCAAACTATTGGAGGATAAACAATTATATGCAAAAAGCTCCATATGTTTCTTTGGAGTACACGAGGTGGAATATCTAGGTCATATTGTATCTCATGAAGGTTTTAAGGTAGTTATCTGAAATCACTTATGAATGATCTCAGTAAATTAATGTAGGTATTACAGACTCATGTGCTAGTGTGTGTGTCTATCTTACGCAACAAATCGATAAGATTGTGAAATAAATAGACACTGGAACACAGTAAGAGAAACACAGCAAGCAAATGCAAAACAAAACAATTTAATAAGGATTTCACCCAATCCTCCTAGGCTACATCTCCTATTCTAGCTTTCAGTGGTGGCATTTTTTATTGTGTCTTTGAGCAGAGTTTTTACAATATGGAGCTCAATTTGAGTCTCCTGTAACAGATGATGCTTAGTAGGGTGGTACTTGGATTCCCCAAGCCACTAGAGTACACAGACTCCCGCTTACCAAGTCTCAACCTCAACTAGTCTTTAATGGGATGAGTCTAATTTGGTACTTAGTTCCCGACAGATATCCTCACAAGGATTGCTTGAACCTCTCAAGCCTTCTTGGTTCTGTCTGCTCGATGCTGCCGTAACTTTGCAGGTTAGCTTGACTTCTCTATTCTCTACTTCTTGCTTCACTCTTTATTCTGTCTCCTTTGTCTATTCGTGGCTTAAAGCCAATCTTTCCCTTAACTGTTTGCTTCCTCTTCTGACCCTTCGGATCACTTGCCTCTGTCCGCTTCGAATTCCCTGCTTCTGTGTCATCACCACTGTGTAACTTTCACAGAGAAGTGGCCACTTGTCCCTTCACGAACTAAGTGCCAACTCTTCCTCGAATGGTTCATTACTTCGGTTATTCCACGAAATGATTCACCCGCAAGCTCAGTGGTCAAATCGAACTTCAAATATTTATATGCCTTAGCTTATTCTTTCGCCAAATCCAGTCTCCCATTGGGTGCAATCTCCGTCGTTCGATTTGGGGCCTCCAGATCCTACGGTCATCGCTTTTATCGCATGGGTGACTTCCTCAACCGTTAGCCCACGATGAGAGCGGTTTTCTCTCTGATCCACCGAACACACATCATTCGATGTATGGAATCGCTTGGTCCTCTGACAAACCTGCTTATCGCCTGGAATGCCTTTGATATTTCGCCGGTTTTGGAGCGCGAGACTCGCCTGTCGTTTTAGCACTTTTCCCACAGTTTCCTGGTTTCCCTTGTGACCGTGCGCTCGAGGCCTTTCCTTTTCGAGGGGTTTTGTCTTACTTTGCACTAATTGTGCATCAGAAACAACCTCCGTTTTTGGGTTTGAGCCCCCCAACTGCCATTTTTGCACCATGCACCGTCCCCATGGGCCAATGCTCAACGTGCTTTGACCGAAGGTCCTCGTTACTCCGTGCTTGTTGCAAATTACCATTATTCAGAGGTTATTTCTTGATAGCTCATTGTTTACAAGATTTTGAAGTTTGTCATAATTTGAAAAAGTCATATAACTCTGATAATTTTCAAGGATCCAATTCGGATCACGACATTCCCACAGAGGAAGCTTTTGGACCACCAAAAGTTGGTTTTCAAGCATCGACTAAGTGAGGATACAACTTTCTCACCTATCCAATCTCTATCCATTTTGCACTGCTCGACTTTGAACCCTTTAGTCCAATTCTGAGGTACTCAACATCTCCCCTATGCGTCATTCTCACCTTCCTGTCCAGAACTGTGTCTTCCTGCAATTCATTAAGATATTTAGGTAGCAGTTCATCAATAGAAGGCAATTGACTCTGCTCTTCGGGATCCTCAATTAGTGAAGGTTCAAATAATCTCAAGCTATCTGCATTTACGACTGAGTAGATGTGTATGTAATTTGGTAGGTCAAGGTGAAAAGAATTCTCACCAATCTTCTCAAGTATCTTGAAAAGTCCATACCTAATAGGCTTTAGCTTTTTACCTTCCCCTTGCATCCTGTCCTTGCTGATATGCAACCAAACTTGATCACCAACTTGGAAACTGTGCTACATCCAATGCTTGTCATGCCTTGCCTTGTATTTGGCTTGGCTCTTTTCCAATTGTTCCTGTACTGCTTGGTGGATCTCTTGGAT
>APFE030157602.1:9085-25071 GCA_000404065.3 Pinus taeda
CCATTCACTATTAAATGCAAAAGAGATTATTTGATTTTCCTTTCTACAAGCACAATGCACTAGAATGAATTTTGAAAGATAATAAGACTGAGCAAAGAAGCAAATTCACTCAATGAAGGCACAATGAAATCCCAAGACACTAAAATAGTTCTCCAAATCAAAATGAAAACAAGGCTTTGCACGAGCTATGTGATCTAAGCTCAAACAAAGCTAGAATGAAATCCAAGCAAAAAAGAGCAAGTTGTTTGGAAATCACTCAAAAACACTACAACAATCACTGAAGAAAATGTGAAAAGCAATCACAAGGTTAACCGGATGATAAAAGAACCCAAAACTCCCACGGGAGGCTCGACACACACGGCCACTAGATGCCCTAGGGTTGAGGTGTGAAATCGATGAAAAGAGGCAAACACCCAGAGGACAAAGGTTGCAAACCAGTCAAACAGGGCTTAAACACACTCCAGCAACCGAAAAAGAGGTGGAAAAATGCAAATCCAAGCTCAGACAGCAAGCAAAACAAGTGGACCAAAAACTAAACGGCCTGGCGTGACTCTTAGGCTGCAACTCGCGCTAAACAGGGATTTGCGCGGGTTGTCAGTTAGCAACAAGGGCCACTAGCGCGACTGTGAAGGCAAAAAACGCGCTAACAAAGTTTGCTAATTTCAAAAGAAAAATACGCAGTCCAGGGCTTGGGTCGCAAGCTCAAAGCAAGTCAAAAGCACAGGGGCAGCAAGGAATTCGATTCCAAAAGGCTTATCTAAGCAAGAAAACAAAAGAAAACCAAAGAGGCAAGACAAACTCCAAATCGTTTAGTTCGTAAACCAAACCAGAGATCGAATGAAGCAGCTTTGATCTACTTCGCTACTGCAAAGCAATAGTGTTTCGAAGGCTTATCTGGCCGTTTTTCAGACTCCGTCTAAGTTTACAAATAAAACAACAAGCTAAACTCCCCAGCGGAGTCGCCAAATTGTTAGAGAGGTAAATCCCCTCTATGGATAGAGTCGATCCCTACTAGCCCAGAACGGGTCTAGCAACAATCAAACAATGCTATCACGCAAGTTCCTAATTGCAAATAAAGAGTAGGTGATGAAGACCTACTTGAGATCCAACGCTTTAGTTTGTAGAAGAGATATCACCCGCGTTCCTTTGCCTTGGCCGGTCACGATCCTCCACTATCCACGTGAATGGACACCTGCACGCAAAGAGAACAACACAAACACAACCGTGAAATCTAATATATTCAATTATACATCAGTCAAGAAGGATATAATTCAACATCAACCATTACAAGTACAACGAGAATGGAACAATAATGATAGTCATCTATTATTAATAATTCAAAAAAGGAGAATACAACCAGCGTCCTGACGTCAAATCCTCCTTTGGCTGGGTGCTCAGCTACACAAGTCTTGCAAAAGCTTGAAGGGGTGAGGGACAAGATCTCTCTCTCTTTAGTGACAAGGTCTCCTTACTTAGGTAAAGCCTTATGGATACAAAGAAAGCTTCTTGCAACTCCAATCTTTTGATATCTTCCTTTCAGCACAAGTATTGCCACAAGAGTCAGAACTATCAGAACTAGAACTAGAACTCCAACTACAACTAGAACTAGCTTGCTCCAGCCATGGAGACAAGCTTTTATAGAGGAAAAGGAAGAGATAAGGTCAATCCCCCACAATAATGGATTTGGCTTCATCACTTGGAAACTTCCATGGAATGGTGGCAAACAACTTTCCATCCAAGGAGATTCGAAGCCAAACCATCCTCACTCAACTTGGAATCAGTTTGGTGAATGAGTTGGATAGAACCTTTAGAGGTTTGATTACTTGAAAAATTTGCCCAAAATGGTTGGCGCAATTGCGACTCTGGGACAGAGCGCTAATGGCGTGCCCTTCCAATAGGAGTTTCCCCATTGGCACGGGCATAACACAGGGAACCAGCGCTAATGCAAAAAGGGTTGTTTTTAAGGGAAATGAGTAGGAGATGTCTTAAGGCCATATGAAGCTCATGTTTATAGGTGAATAAGGCAAGTGGTTTCAAGTCTTGTCACTTCTCACAAGTCCCGGAATGGGTCCTCCAAGATGCAGGAGAGGGGTAACAGGGACGATGACAAACGGTGACAAATTACTGTGTAACAATTCAATATCCATCATTGAAATTAAATATTAGAATGAGTCTTCCCAAGATTCGTAAGGTGCATCAGAGGAAATTTCAACCTAAAAGTGTCCTCCTATGGAAATATAATAAAATAATAGGAAAATACTAAAATAAGAGCTATAAATTTGGAGGGAAAAGAAGAAAGATGTATAATTTTGTAGAATTTTTCTACAAACCAGCTAGCTCTGATAACATGTAGAACTTTTTCTACAAATCAGCTAGCTGCAATACCAAGTAGAAATTGCCACTATAGATCGCTTGGTAATGCAATGTACTAAAGCAAAACACTTGATCTACTTCTACAACCAATTTAGCGGAAGCTTAATCGAACATGAGCAACATCAATAAGGACACATATAACTGATATGGAGAAATCAAACACACATAACACAATAGAATTTACCAGGGAAAGCACCTGCTAAAACACCATCTCTATATTATCATACAAGTGGAAATATAGTCAGATTACACAAAGCTTTAGCTCTAAAGTTATCTAGCTCTCAATACAATCCCTTTGTTGCTCATAGACAGTCAAAGGCTTCTCACAAACCTTCTCCTCCACCCTCCAAGCCTCCTATTTCCTTGTGCAGTTTCCATGCGGTCAAGTGATGTCACATGTGTGAATTGTCCTCTTCACACACTCACTAACCTCTAATCTAACTGCACAAATCTAAAGGAGATCAATCCTCATCATGGATGAGCTTCCTTTATAGCAAAAATATTCATCCAACTGATAGTACATTGTCCCTTCTTTGATCTCAATTGGGTCTCTGACAGAACTGACATACATCAGTTATCCATGAGCGAATACAAAGTTATCTGAAAGTAATAGTTGTCACATGCATGCAATCGTCAACAAACTATATTTCATTAGTTTAACAACTTGTTGAATTAATCTAACTGAACTTGACTAAGTTAAACTAAGTCAAATGATCCTCTCAATATGGAACTCATCCTTAATTCCTCAATCAGTGGAGCAAATCAAGGACACATTCCCTAATGCATGGAGAAATAATTGCATGTTCTCACAAAGACTTCAAGTTTTCTTTTCCTTAACTAATTAACTCATTGAGATTAATTAATTAATATTTTAAACTACTGGTAAGACCAAATTTGTTTTTACTTTCTATAGTTAGACCAGGGATTGCTAAAAATAGGAAGGGACCCAAAAATGCTATTTTTAGAAGATTCTATGTTTAGTAGTTTCACCTCTCACCCAAGGTGGCGAAAATGCTCCTTGGAAAAACTGTTACACATGCTATCTTTAGTAGTTCTATTTTTAGCAATTCCTAAATTTAGCATTTCTTGATGCACATTTTTCAACACTCCCTCTCAACAAGAAAGGCTTCCTCTCGAACCCAATCTTGTAACTCTGGAATGTTCTGCATGCAACACATCTACCAAGTGTGGTTTCTCCAGCAACACTCGAAACAAAAAACTCCCAACTGACCACTCTGTTGGGCTAGAAACATACTCTGATGTTGAAGCTCTACCTGCTGCTAACAAGTGCTCCCTCTTTGACCTCTGCGACTGCAGCATATCCATGCATCTCGAACTGTTGCACCCTTCTCTGTGCTAACCTACACTGTACAACACACTTGTGCTTGTCGCATTGTTTTAGCCTACATGCTCTGCACTATCCTAGGATTCCCTGCACTGTAGATCTCTCTGCTACTCCATCCACATCTGTCTCTACCCAATCAACCAGTTCCTGCTACTCCACATCAGGGCTCCCGTAGCAAGGTCTCATCCAAGAGGTTGGGTACCTCAAGGATCCTACCACTCCTCCTTGGGATGATCGCTCTATATCGCCCACCTCCTACCTAGAGGTATGGATGCATGTGATCCCATTACCCACCTGGATTGAATTTTCTCCCTACTGAAGTTCTCTGCATGAGTAGATATCTCTACTCGATCTCCTCCCAGCTTCCTCTGTTTTGGTTGCTCCACAACCTCCTAAAGTTGATGCACCAATCGTGGCTCCTCCACAATCGTCTGAGACTTCTTTTGGCGCTATATGTTGAGAGGTAATTTACTCTCCCTCTCAACCACAAAGTACCTAACCTTTGCCCTGCTCCTCAAGGCTTTGCATGCATGTTGTACCTCAAGTGCATACAGTTTTTTGGCTAGCACACCAATCTATTTCCACTTTCCCGCTGTCATGAAATTTTTTAGAAAAAGAGTTGATTTTAAATCAGTGATATCTCCCTCATTCAAACTCCGATTTAGCCGATTTTTTTTTCCACAAGCAATCCAAGTCTACTATTTATTTCTAAAAAAAAATTACAGAAATTTTCAGATTTTCTCTGCAAACTCTCGGCCCAAAACTCAAAACTTTGAAATCTCCTCTCAGTATATTGTTCTCTCCTTGATCACTTGTGCTTTGATACAATTTAGAATTTTGTAGAATTTTTCTATATATCAGCTAGCTTTGATACCATGTAGAACTTTTTCTACAAATCAGCTAGCTCTGATACCATGTAGAAATTCCCACTGTAGATCACCTAGTAATGCAATGTACTAAAGAAAAACATTTGATCTACTCCTACAACCAATTTAGCAGAAGCTTAATCGAACATGCGCAACATCAATAAGAACACATATAACTAATATGGAGAAATCAAACACACATAACACAGAAGAATTTACCAGGGGAAAGCACCTGCGTATATCCCCATCTTTGTATTATCATACAAGTGGAAATATAGTCTGGATTACACAAAGCCTTCGCTCGGAAGCTATCCAGCTCTCAGTACAATCCCTCTGTTTCTCATAGAGAGTGAAACACTGCTCACAAACCTTCTCCTTTACCCTCAAAGCCTCCTATTTCCTTGTGAAGTTTCCTTGGGGTCCAGTGATGTCACATGTGTGAATTGGCCTCTTCACACACTCACTAACCTCTGATCTAACTACACAAACCTGAAGGAGATCAATCTTCATCATGGATGAGCTTCCTTTATAGGAAAAATATTCATCCAACTGATAGTACACCGTCCCTTCCCTGATCTCAACTGGGTCTTTGATAGAATTGACATGCATGAGTTATCCATGAGTGAATACACAGTTATCTGAAAATAATAGTTGTCACATGCATGCAAGCATAAAAAAACTGTATCTCATTAATTTGACAACTTGTTAAATTAATCTAACTGAACTTCACTAAGTTAAACTAAGTCAACTGATCCTCTCAATATAAAACTCATTCTTAATTCCTCAATCAGTGGAGCAAATCAAGAACACATTCTCTAATGAGTGGACAAATAATTGCATGTTCTCACAAAGACTTCAAGTTTTCTTTTCCTTAACTAATTAACTCATGGAGATTAATCAATTAATATTTTAAACTGCTAGTAAGACCAAATTCGTTTTTACTTCCTATAGTTAGACCAGGGATTGCTAAAAATAATAAGGGACCCAGAAATGCTATTTTTAGAAGATTCTATTTTTAGCAGTTTCACCTCTCACCCAAGGTGGCGAAAAATGCTCATTGACCACATTTCTATTTTTAGACATGCTATTTTTAGCAATTCCTAAATTTAGCATTTCTTGTTGCACATTTTTCAACAAAAACAATTTTTTTAATTGTACTTTTGTCTTATCTCCTTATAAGATTACTCAAATTTAAAGTGTGGAAACTTGTTTAATCCATCGAATACCTAGTATGTAAACTTCTAAGAAGACCCACATTGATAAAAATTTAAGATACATTAAAAAACATGTTCAACACATTTTTTTAATGTATCTTCATTTTTTATCAAAGTGGGCCCTCTCAAAAGTATGCATAATGGGTACTCGTTGGACGTGGAATTTAATTCCACATCCAATGAGTGTCTACACTTGAAATTTGAATAAACCTATAAGGAGATAAGCCAAAAATAGAATTAAAAAAATATATATATATATATATATTATATATATATATATATATAATATATAATATATAATATATAATATATAAATATTTATATATATATATTTTTTTTTTTTTTTTTTTTTTTTTTTTTTTTTTTTTTGTTTCCCTCCAAAATATTTACATGTGCCTCTTTACAAATTTAAATGATTTTGATTGCTTTACATATTATGTAAATGACAATTTCATGGGCACTTTTAGGCCGAAATTTCTTCTAATGAAGTGTTAACAAATTTCAGACAACCAAAGAACTCACCCTTCTATGTCTCCATGAATATTTTGATAAGATAGCTAATTGTTGTCTAAGAGATGGAGGTTCTTTCCCAAATTTTATGTCCAAAACCATCATGGAAATACTGGGACTCACATGTACTAATGAAATTCCCATAAATATGTTAGCCTTCAAGAAACAAAAGAAAACCATCATTGGAGAAATTAGTGATCTTACTTTACTATTGTGTTCTCATCCTGAGATCCACACAACATGTAATGTTCAATTAATTGATACATCGGTTGGTAATTATTCAATCATTCTTGCTAGAGACTAGAAATCACTGGTTGGTGGTTATTATTCTTGTGATGGCTCTCATCTCATCATTCCTAAAGTTCCCAAGAACATAATTGTATACAGGAAAGAAAGAATAACCCCTTACATTTAAAATCTTCCCCAACCATTAGTTAAATATATCGAAGAGGACCTTGGAATTTATTCAATATTTAATGAAGAAGAAGTTAGTCACCAAGTTGTTGTCAATATCACCCCTGATTCAAATTTAATTTAGCATATGTTCTTTTATGGGGCATCATCATAAGAATCCAATGGGGTTGGTATTCTCCTGTAAGACAATTTTGGAAAATAATATTCTTATTCTTACCTTTTGATTTATCTTGTACAAAAAATGTAGCATAATTTGAGACTTTGTTACTTGGGTTAAATAATGCCTTTTTCCTTGGAATTCAAAATTTTTCAACCTTTGGAGATTCTGAATTAATTTTCAACCTAATCAAAAGAATTTATGCTCCTTCAAAAAATTTAATGAGGTGTTATACAACCCTTGCTTGGGATGCAAAATTAAAACTTAAAAGTTTCAACATCACACATATGAACCAAAGGGTTAATGTTATTGATGACCATCTAGCAATGTACGTTGCAAGGCATAAATATTTTGATTCGATGAACAAACCCGATTGCATTTTAATGATGTTGTATATACCTCACCTCCCTGATAATGAAGAATCCTAGAAAGTCTTTGATGATGACTAGGATATTTTGAATTTTTTCATAAACAATATAAAAGAATCATCCCAAATTATCAATATTGACCAAAAAAAAATATCCTAAAGGCTTGTTTCCTTTAAAATATTTTTTCTCTCCTAATGATGCAGCTAAAATCTCCTCATCCAACAAACCACTTCATAAAACCTCTGATAAAATTGTGTAAGTGAATATTGAAACTCATGATAACCCTAAAATGTTGCATGTTTTTGAATCTTGTACCTAAGAAGAAACTGATAATTTCTTCCGACTCTTTTGAAATTTTTCTAATACCTTTGAATGGTCATAGAGTGACTTAAAAGGTTTTCATGCCACTCTCATTTCTCGTGCTATACTGATCAAGGCTAATTTTCTCATGCAGGTTAGCCTGCAAACCCCAGAATCTTAGTCTACCATGCATTTAAATATGCATTTCAACTTTTCCCAAATTAACACCCCAATATCCGACAAATTTCTACCATTTGTAATCTCAATTAATATGCGGAAGCTTACCTTTCATTTCCTAGCAAATTTACACAATCATTTCCAAATACAAACCATACTCTCATAACCCAAAGACTTGGATTTTATCCTCACTTCAATGCACTCAATTCAGTACTTGGAAAGTATAAAAACCCAATTTTGATGTGCCCACATCTTAACCATTGATTCTAGCCTTAACATATGAACTATTTAAGAAAATACACAACCAATGCTTAGCTCATAAATTCCAATATTATGCGCCCTTGCCCTTTCAAAATCACATCATATTTAAAGTATGCACATTTCCAGACTCTGTCTACCCACTGCTATTCAGCTCTCTACAATAGCCTGCGTCCTTTATTAAAACATTCAATCGACTTCATTCTAGTGATATCCAATCGATTCCCCCTGCAACTATGAAACATTCAAACATATATAAATGCAGACTTGGATTTAATAATGCTGGCTATTCTGCAAAATAATTTTGAAGTGACAACCATCCTTCCAGTAAGCAGATGAATTCTGCATTAATTAACATTCCAGCAACAAGATCGGTTCAAGGTTAACGCATTCATTAATTTCTGGCTCCATACCCCAGCAAATCGATTTTAAAACTGTGCTATGTAAATTATGCCAACAAATTACACTCAAGCCATCATCAGTTAACATTAACAGCGTCCAATTTAACACTTCAAACTATGCATTCGTTCTAGCCCATTCTAATGACAGTGTTCAAGACCCTCATAGACTCGTAGACTTGATTTCAAATGGGAACAATGCAAACAAGGATTTAAATCCACAATTTATGCAATGCTCATTCAAACACATCGATTTGTTCAAACTGTCAATCGACCATACCACCACCTCCAACGCTTTTGTAGAAGTTAACTCAAGCCTTCTTGGTTTATTATGAAGCTCACAGTTTCACTAGCGCTCTCTTCCTTTCATTACAGATCGATATAAACAACCATTCACTCACAAAAAATAAGCTCTCACATGGATTTAACAATTGTCATATTAACATCAATCCTTCCAACTATTGAGTATAAATCGATCTTACAAATTCAGTGGATCTCTCTAATGATTGATACCTCAATTTATACACATACAACTTTCACAATCAACCAGTGTGTGTATATATATATATATATATAATTTGAAACAAAACAAATTACTTACAAACTTTTGTTGGCCAGATATTTGGAATTGATGGCCCTTTACAAACTGCCCGAAGGCGTCCAAGCAGAAAAACCTTTGTTCCCTACTCTACACACTCTCTCTCTCTCTATAATAATTTATAATAATTTAGAAGGATCTATTTTAAGTTCAATCCCTTCAACTTCTCAACAAAATCCTAAAATCACTCTTGAATCCCTAAGGATCCTCTCTCACCCATAATTAATGAAACTAATTTCTAAATTAATATTTACAAAAATCTCTCATCCCCTTATTTTCTCAACTAATCCCATGCATATAAATCCTAATCCCAAATTTTGCTCCTAAACTATTTCTCTCCTATCCTTTTATTTAGAAAAAGAATATTTACATAATCCTCACTTTTCATAATTATCTCCTATTTTATTAAAAATAACAATTTAATTTATAAAATATTAAAAATTGTCACATCCCTCTTTTATCACATATTTACAAATAAAAAATGGCCTTGATGCTCCTGCATCAGACACCCAACCTTAAAATTAATCATGATCCCGTGATCATGTATTCGGATCTGTGTATGCCTGGATCCCATATCTTGTGCTGTAACTTTCCATTTGCCACTACTTATTTCTGATGTTCTTCTCCAGGTTTCCACACTTTATGCTGCATCACTCCACTAACTAGGCTTTCACAATCTTCTGTTGTCTTTCTTTTGCTACTTTCCTTTTGTTTTCCCGCTGCTGGCCTCTTCCAAGATACTTTCATCATCATCCGCCTCATCAGTTCAATTTCTTTGTCTAACAGATTTTCTCCAGCATCTTCAATAAGGCCTGTACTCAAAAAACAATTGTTAGAATAAAAAATATAAGCCTTCAGTGCCCCCATAAATATTGCTGCTGCCAGTGTTGCCTCAGTTGCCACCATAAATGTCACCTCACATGTTGCTCTAGCTGTCACTATTGATGTTGCGGCCTTCCAAACTTCTTGTCCCTCTGCAAAATTTCTTTGCTCATCATCTGCAATTTCATCGACATGCTGCAAATTAACTCCAACATAATCTCCATCTTCTCTTTCGACCATCTTCAGTAATTGTCCATTATCATCTTGATAAATTCTGGCAATCCAATTAAGTTTTGCAAATACTATAGCTTCATCTTGTACTACTGTGGCAGCTCCAAAATTTTGTACACCAGTCTTCTCTTGGCTATACAGACAAGCCAACTCTTTCTTGTCACCTATGGTAACAAATTTCTGCATATGAGACATGACTGTCTCATCCTCTACCTGCAATAGTTCTTCTTCTTCCAAGGCTATTTCAAATGATGGACTGTCTACTACATCACCTGTAAACACAATCAAATTATCAACTTCAAAATCACAAGACCTAATGGTCTCACCTGTTGATTCAGTCATCCGTAGCTCCAAATCTTTTTCGGGACTCAGAAAATCTTGACTGGCTTTCTCCTCAACTTCGTCTGGCAAAACTTCAGTATGTCGCTCTGAGTTCCTTCTCAGCATATCAGTATGTTGATTTGCATTTACCATGAGACTATCAGCTAGTCTCGCCTTCTTTCCATCTGTCTCCAAGATGTCGTTCTACTCTCGTTCACTATACTAAACTCTTTCATCTACTGCAACATTTCTATCATACTCTGAATTCATCAACAAATATTCTAACAATGCAATTTCTCTGTAGCATTGCTGAAGCATATCATCATCACCTGCATTCATACATAAACTTTTAGTTTGCACAAAATGTCCAACGGTATCAGCTGTTACTTCCCTTATCTGCGCTTCAGACTGATTCTCTTCTTCAACATCCACAAGAATTTTCTCTTGTACTGTAACAACAAAAGCAACACTACTTTCTTTTTCAGAGTACTTATCATTTTCTGCTTCCTCCGTCTTCATTTCCTTCTGAGATATCGCTATCTCAGCATCGATCTGAATAGCCTTCAGATTCAACTCTTCTCTCTCCTGAACAAACTCTAAAGCTTGCTCATCTCCTTGTACTGTACCTGTAAACACACACAACTCATCAGTTTTAAAACCACAAGACTTTTTAGTCTTGACTGCTTCCTCCCACATTTAGCTTTGAACATATCTGCGTGTTGAATCTTCAAATTCCATCTTTGGCTCAAGAACTCTAAGTCCCTTTCTCAACAAGGCAATCACAATTTGCCTCAACCTCCTCTGCAATTGTCGCCAAATCACTCTCTTTCCCTTCAGTGGAAAGAGCCATTTTCTATTCTGATTTTCCTGCTCTTGCAGCCATTCTTCTAGTACCTACAATTGTACCTTCATTACTGCGATCTCCCTTTCTCGAACTTCTGCAGTCATCTCATCTCTGTGGCATTTCTCTAATCCTCCATGATCATCTTCTCCATGAGTTTCTCACTCACCATGAGTTGTACTAGCCTCTCCAACAATAATCTCTCTTGCTGCCACTTACCTCACCAAGCTCTCCTCACTCAGTCTTTTGGTAAGTACTTGGTTCACTGCCTCTGGAACCTTTCGAGCACTCTCTCTGCTCTCTCTCTAGGCTATCTCTTCAACTCACTTTTCTCTTCAGGACACTACAATTATCCTCCCTAACCAGCCTTCAACTGAATGTCAGGTTCACTGCCATCATCTTCTCTGCAACCATAAGCTTAAACCATAAATTTCAACTCAAAAAAATCATCTCACCTTTAAGATCATGCATGATCTTGTCTTCTACTTCTGCAATCTTCTTCACTGCATTTGTGTAGCTTGCATTTTAAAATCTAAAAATCACTCATCACAATTCAAAGAAGCACACTTCAGTTCTCAACTGTACTCATTCAAAAAAAACAAACTTCTTCAACAAAGCATTCCTGCTCTGATACCACCTGATGCAGGTTAGCCTGCAACCCCCATAATCTTAGTCTACCATGCATTTAAATATGCATTTCAACTTTTCCCAAATTAACACCCCAATATCTGGAAAATTTCTACCATTTGTAATCTCAATTAATATGTGGAAGCTTACCTTTCATTTCCTAGCAAATTCACACAATCATTTCCAAATACAAACCATACTCTCATAACCCAAAGACTTGCATTTTATCCTCACTTCAATGCACTCAATTCAGTGCTTGGAAAGTATAAAAACCCAATTTTGATGTGCCCACATCTTAACCATCGATTCTGGCCTTAACATATGAACTAGTTAAGAAAATACACAACCAACGCTTAGCTCATAAATTCCAATATTATGCGCCCTTGCCCTTTCAAAATCACATCATATTCAAAGTATGCACATTTCCAGACTCTGTCTACCCACTGCTATTGAACTCTCTGCAATAGCCTGCGTCCTTTATTAAAACATTCAATCGACTTCATTCCAGTGTTATCCAATCGATTCCCCCTGCAACTATGAAACATTCAAACATATATAAACGCAGTCTTGGATTTAATAATGCTGGCTATTCTGCAAAATAATTCTGAAGTGACAACCATCCTTCTAGCAAGCAGATGAATTCTGCGTTAATTAACATTCCAGCAACAGGATCAGTTCCGGGTTAATGCATTCATTAATTTTTGGTTCCATACCCCAGCAGATCAATTTTAAAACTGTGCTATGTAAATTATGCCAACAAATTACACCCGAGCCATCATCAGTTAACATAAATAGCGTCCAATTTAACACTTCAAACTATGCATTCATTCTGGCCCATTCTAATGACATCGTCCAAGACACTCATAGACTTGTAGACTCCATTTCAAATGGGAACAACACAACCAAGGATTTAAATCCACAATTTATGCAATGCTCATTAAAATACATCTATTTGTTCAAACTGTCAATCGACCATACCACCACCTCCAACGCTTTTGTAGAAGTTAACTCGAGCCTTCTTGGTTTATTATGAAGCTCACAGTTTCACTAGCGCTCTCTTCCTTTCATTACAGATCGATATAAACAACCATTCACTCACCAAAAATAAGCTCTCACGTGGATTTAACAATTGTCATATTAACATCAATCCTTCCAACTATTGAGTATAAATTGATCTTACAAATTCAGTGGATCTCTCTAATGATTGATACCTCAATTTATACACATACAACTTTCACAATCAACCAGTGTATATATATATATAATTTGAAACAAAACAAATTACTTACAAACTTTTGTTGGCCAGATATTTGGAATTGATGGCCCTTTACAAACTGCTCGAAGGCGTCCAAGCAGAAAAACCTCTGTTCCCTACTCTACACACTCTCTCTCTCTCTCTCTGATTTTCAATGTCTTTGAGGCTTGATAATTTATAATAATTTAGAAGGATCTATTCTAAGTTCAATCCCTTCAACTTCTCAACAAAATCCTAAAATCACTCTTGAATCCCTAACAATCCTCTCTCACCCATAATTAATTAAACTAATTTCTAAATTAATATTTAGAAAAATCTCTCATCCCCTTATTTTCTCAACTAATCCCATACATAGAAATCCTAGCCCAAATTTTGCTCCTAAACTATTTCTCTCATATCCTTTTATTTAGAAAAAGAGTATTTACATAATCCTCACTTTTCATAATTATCTCCTATTTTATTAAAAATATTAAAAATCGTCACACCCCCCTTTTATCACATATTTACAAATGAAAAATGGTCTTGATGCTCCTGCATCATACACCCAACCTTAAGATTAATCATGATCCCTTGATCATGTGTTCGGATCTATGTATGCATGGATCCCATATCTTGTGTTGTAACATTCCACTTGCCACCGCTTCTCTCTGATGTTCTTCTCCAGGTTTCCACACTTTATGCTGCATCGCTCCACTGACTAGGCTTTTACAATCATCTGTTGTCTTTCTTTTGTTGCTTTCCTTTTGTTTTATCATTGCTGGCCTCTTCCAGGATACTTTCATCATCATCCGCCTCATTAGTTCAATTTCTTTGTCTAACAGATTTTCTCCAGCATCTTCAAGACCTGTACTCACAAAACAATTGTTAGAATAAAAAAACATAAGGCTTCAGTGTCCCCATAGATATTGCTGTTGGCAGTGTTGCCTTAGCTGCCACCATAAATGTCGCCCGACATGTTGCTCTAGTTGTCACTATGGATGTTGCGGGCTCCCAAACTTTCTGTCCCTCTGCAACATTCCTTTGCTTGTCACCTGCAATTTCATCTGCAACATTTTTCTCTGGTTCATATGTCTCCAGCAAATATTTCAGCATTTCATCAACATGCTGCAAATTAACTCCAACATAATCTCCATCTTCCTCTTCGACAATCTTCAGAAATTGTCCATCATCCTCTTGATTGATTTTGGGAATCAAATCAAGTTCTTCAAACATTGTAGCTTCATCCTCTGTCACTGTAGCAGCTCCAAAATTTCGTACACCAGTCTTCTCTTGGCTATACAGACAAGCCAACTCTTTCTTGTCACCCATGGTAACAAGCCTCTGCATATGAGACATGATTGTCTCATCTCCTTTCTGCAATAGTTCTTCTTCTCTCGAGACAATTCTAAGTGATGGACTGTCTCCTACATCACTTGTTAACATAATCAAATTGTCAGCATCAAAATCACAATCAGTCACCAAGTTTTCTCTCTACAGTTCCAAGCCTTCTTCAGGACTCAGCAAATCTTCACTAGTTTTCTCTTCATCTTTCCTTGGCAACACTTCAACATGCTGCTCTGAGTTCCTTCTCAGCATATCAGTATGCTGATTTGCATTCACCATGAGACTATCATCTAGTCTCGCCTTCTATCCATCTATCTCCAAGATGTCTTTCTGCTCTCATTCAATGTACTGAACTCTTTCGTCTACTGCAACCTTTATATCATACTCTGAATTCATCAACAAATATTCTAACAATGAAATTTCTCTGTAGCATTGCTGAAGCATATCATCATCACCTACATTCATACATAAACTTTCAGTTTGCACAAAATGTTCAACAGTATCAGGTGTTACTTCCCTTATCTGCACTTCAGACTGATTCTCTTCTTCAACATCCACAAGAATTTTCTCTTGTATTGTAACAACAAAAGCATCATTGCTTTCTTTTTCAGAGTACTTATCATTTTCTACTTCCTCTATCTTCATTTCCTTCTGAGATCTCATTATCTCAGCATCGATCTGAACAACCTTCAAATTCAACTCTTCTCTCTCCTGAACAAACTCTAAAGCTTGCTCATCTCCTTGTATTATACCTGCAAACACACACAACTCATCAGTTTCAAAACCACAAGACTTTTTAGTCTTGACTGCTTCCTCCAACATTTTCCTTTGAACATATCTGCGTGTGGAATCTTCAAATTCCATCTCTGGCTCAAGAACTCTAAGTCCCTTTTTCAACAAGGCAATCACAATTTTCCTCAACCTCCTTTGCAATTGTCGCCAAATCACTCTCTTTCCCTTCAGTGGAAAGAGCCATTTTCTATTCTGATTTTCCTGCTCTTGCAACCATTCTTCTAATACCTACAATTGTACCTTCATTACTGCAATCTCTCTTTCTCGGACTTCTGCAGTCATCTCATCTCTGTGGAATTTCTTTGAACCTCTTCTCTAATCCTCCATGTTCATCTTCTCCATGAGTTTCTCACTCACCATGAGTTGTATTAGCCTTTGCAACAACAATCTCTCTTGCTGCCACTTACCTCACCAAGCTCTCCTCACTCAGTCTTTTGGTAGGTACTGGTTCACTACCTCTGGAACCTCTTGAGCACTCCTCTGCTCTCTCTAGGCTATCTCTTCAACTCACTTTTCTCTTCAGAACATTGCAATTGTCTTCCCTATCCAGCCTTCAGCTGAATGCCAGGTTCACTGCCATCATTTTCTCTACAACCATAAACTTAAATCATAAATTTCAGATCAAAAAATCATCTCACCTTTAAGATCCTGCATGATCTTGTCCTCTCTGCAATCCTATTCACTTGCAATTGTGTATGCTGCATATCAGATTTAAAATCTGATCTTTCAATCATTCATCACACATTTAAAGAAACACACTTTAGTTCTCAACAGTACTCATTCAAAAAAAAAAAAA
>APFE030157603.1:13087-81853 GCA_000404065.3 Pinus taeda
TTAAAATCATATTTTCCATCATAGTCATCGAAGAGATTTTTCCAATAGGTTATCATGTGCATCAAACGGAGATAATATGACCAAGTCACAACCCCGGGAAGTTGGTTGTCCAACTCACTCGAACGGGGCCCATAAACTCTTGGTGTTACATCTCCTCGGGTTAGGGTTTTGGTTTTTTAGGGTTTTCTCTTATTTTTCAATAATAAAAAGGCCCTTAAGCCTCATTGTGAGACAACTCAGAGGCATGTTACTGCCACATCTCTTTTCAAATATAAGCTACCATCGCCCTAGCTAGTTTATTTCCATTCTTGTTTGTAAGCATATTTCAATATTTTACATTAATGAAATGAAGTATTATTTCTGCTGCATCTCTATGTTTACGGTTATCTCTATAATTTTTTGCATTCCTGTTTAAATCTGGATCATGGAGTAGAAGTGGATGTAGTTCCACTTGATATATGTGGAGTGGTGTTTGGAAGTTACTACATGTACATGTAGGATGAAATCTTCATTTTGATAGCTAACCAGTACCACCTCAGTAGGATGGAAAATCCTTCACCATCAACCTGCATAAGAGCAAGTCCAAAATTTCATTGGTAAGTACCAACCCGTTGAGGGCCAAAAATGTCTACCTCAACATTGGGGGATAACCACTCGGTCCGGGCATTAAAGAAACTCCTTTTTCGTTTGGAGTGGTGGCTCCAACTGGCTTAAATAGGTCCACTTACCTTTTCTGTATCATTATTGGTTTAAGATGTATCTTTAACTACCAATAGACAGGGATATCAGATCACTTCTTCTTGTTGATGGGGCAAGGGAATGACCCTTAAGCTGATTTCGGTTCAGCCAAGCCACAACTAAAATTTTGCCTCTTTTAGAAGAGGACTTAAAAGAATATAAAACTTAATCTAAATGCAAACTTATTCTATAACGCAAGCAAAAGAAAATAATCTTAATCCTATCTCAATTAGGTAGATATAGGTCTAACCCAACTAAGAGCAAGATAATTACATGATAAGGATTTAAATATGTCTGGATTTTAGTTAATATCAAGCTAATGAAGTAATTCAATGAACTGATATTATGGATACCAAAACACATCCTATTGAGACCTCTTAACTGTAATAATCAATCAACAATACTCAGGAAGAAATTCGCAAAAATGATATTAGTTGTCAAATAAGTAAATCCAATAATTAAACAATAATATGTGGAAATAGTTCACAACACATCACTATTTAATAATCATTTTCATAAGACAGATTTTTGAGTAAATAGTAACTACAAAGAAATCAGAATTTAATCATAAGAGCAGAGATACATAATAACAACATTGAGACAACTTACCCATATCAACACAAGTGCACAAACAAGAATAAAATAACACATTCTTGTTATCATAAAAAAGAAATTAGTATTTGAAATAGTAGTATTAGAAATACCAATTTACTGAATCCATTTCTCTGACCCTGGTCTCCAACATTCCTTTACATTGCTTGAACTTCGGCTTTCAAAACTAGAGTTTCAATAGTGCAAACTCTGCCCATCATACATAATTCAAGATATAAAGGAAAAATACTCAATAATCCTCAGATCTGAGATTTTCTATCCTCCTTTCTACAACTCTAAATTCCTATTGCAGAAGTACTTTTAGAAGTCCAAAATTGCAGAGGAGAGTGGCCTTTTATTACATTCTGCAATTTGTCATTTATAATAATTTCAAAGGTATTTTTGAGAGGAAAGTTTGCTAAAGAAAAATATGCCCAATCTAATTTTATTTGCTCAAAAATTCCAATTTTCAATTGATGGATCCTTCTCATTGATTGAGATCTTTTTCTCCATATCTCTCCTATTGTTTTTCTGCAAAAAGAAATCAAACTAAATTAAGATGTCAAATCTGGAAATAAACAAATCTAATAAAATTTAATTAAATAAACAATTGAAAAGGAAATCCAAGCTTTCTATTGATTCCTGTGATGATTTAATCGGCCAAGGATATTATTGATGAATGAATATGCACTTAGAAGAGGCTTCGACAAATGAAAATGAAGAAAATAAAACTCAGAAAATTGATTCTATTTTAACAATTTAGAGCTTGATTTTTTGCCTAATTTTAGACCCAATAAATAACCAAATCTGTTAATGAAACCTTCTCAGAAATCCTCTCCTGATTTTATCTTTCCAATTAGCCATCCTGGGCTTCATTTGGACAAGTAAAACTCAATCTATGAGCTTCCAAAGTTGAGTCAAATCTGGTATAATTTTGGAAATTTTGTTGTTGGGCTAACAAAAATCAGAATTTTTAATTAAATTCTAATCCTAAATTAGATTTTAATTATCTAATAATTAATTTTAATTTGACTATACACAAATACTATTATAACTAAATAGTAAATATTAATCTAATTAAGAAATAATTTTATTAATTAAATCAATATATAATATCAATATATATATTTAATATATTAAGATTAATTTATTTTTACAGTGTACGTTAATGTTCTTACATAAGCCTTTTATTAACCACGAATTTGAATCAATTCAAAATAACAAATGTGAGAATGGCTTTAAAGTAAAACTCATGGTTTGACTCCATGTCGCATTGCATGAAACCTTGAGTCGGGGTTTATAAAACTGGTTCGCTGAGAACTTGCGATGTGATGGAGCGATCACATTATTAATTTTTTATTTTAATATTAAACAATTATAACTTAACATTTCACTCATTCTTCTTTCATGGCTCTTTTTCTGGAACAAGAATCTTACGTGGGAGGTATTATAGAAGAAGGGTTGGCATGGTCCTGGGCATTGTGCTTTTTGCCGGGTTGCTGAGGAATCAAACCTCCATATGTTCTTTCAATGCCACTCGACTCTACAAATCTGGTACGAACTGTCATTTACCATGGGTTTCCCTTACATTGTCTTTTCTTCTGTACAGGAAGGCATCTTTTGGTGGAGTACACAAACTGTTGCACAACACTCTACGTTTTTCATGGTCTACTGGCACATCTGGAAATGGAGGAATGACTCCATTTTTGACAACATCCGACGGCCTGTGTCTTCCATTTTGCAATGCGTCACTATACTCATGGATATCATGGGGATATAGGCTCTTCTCAACAATGTGATGAAACATGACATGATTTTTCTTCACTTTATTTTATGAACATAACTGTCATCCGGGAAGCATTTTTATATTTCTGTATATGTGAATTTCCTCCATTTCTCCTATATGTATATTGCGCACATTATGCTCACCTCATCCTTGGAATGTCTATGTATTATTATATACAAGTGCTAGCACAGGGCTTTTTTCCATCCATGCTCACGGTTTATCATATAAATCGAACACATGTAAATGATCTTTACATCTATATTAAAATTTGATTTTTCTACTGAAAAAAACAAGACTTTGGTTTAATACCTCATGTCCTTTCACAATAGGGGGATCGGGGGATTTGAAGTTATTGGGATGTTGCAATTAAAAAACTCCGATGTGATAAAAAAGTCTGATGCGATCTCCATCACGTAATATAAAATTTTACTTATATATATATAAATATATAGATATATATATACAAATATAATATATATAATATATTATTCTTTATTTTATTTTATTTTAATCGGGTTAGTTATAAATATCAAGGCTAATTGTCTATTTAAACTAACAGTCACTTTGATAAATAAATAAATAAAATTAAACTACAACCACTTTGACATTCTGAGTTTTTCAGATTAGTAATCTATTTGAAAATTGGAGTAAATTACTGAAATCTCGATGCTTCATAATTTGACTGTATAAGTAAAAAAATGTAAAATGTTAGTAATAAATAACTAAGGGGTAATATTTAAAATAAATGCATTATTGAACTAATTTAATTACAAAAATGGAATATTGTACATTGTACACATTTTTAACCTAGACGACATAAACGATTAGACTTCAAAGGAGTGCCATTTACAAACTAGTTGATCAAATGAGGTGAAACAAGTATCAATGGAAAACTTATAAAAAATAGATTTTAACAAAGCAATCTAAACAAAAATCTAAAGAAAATGAAAAATTAATAAAACTATAGGATAATAAAAGTCCTAGAAGGTGTTTAGCTAAAAATTCTATAAAAAAAGGTCCCATTATTTGAAGTAAACAATTCAAAAAATGGGGGGGGGGGGGGGGGTTGTGTTTATCCACACAACAATCGCGACACACTGGAGAGAAGAACTAGTTATCCTTTGTTTGATATGAATGATATTTTTCCTAAATTAAAGTAAAAATAATTAAATAAGAGATAATTATTTTTTGAAATGTTTGACTAGGTTCATTAGTCTGAATAAAAGCAAGAATCATCTTACTGTAATTTTTTTTTAAATTCCTCGAAAATTAAAATATTTTAAAAGTCTATATCAATCCTTAATTAGTTGTAGAGATAAAGAAAACATCACTTTATAGCTTATTTTTTTAAAATATACTCATTTGTCACAGGTAGAGGCACTACTGCCAACAAATATCTATAGTCTCGATAGGATTATCTTTTAATCATTAATGATTTAGAATCCCATCTTTTTAAAAATTGTTGACTTAGAGATAAATCCATTTATATATGTTTATTTTCTTTGTAATTTTATTTTTTTTAGCTCTTAAAAGCCATTGTCCTAGTTTGGTAGCCACATAGTTAACAATTCCATTCACTGGTTATAATTGGACTGAACAAATTGGCTCATGATGAGGCCCCTTGTCTTATATTTGTTTGCAATCATAAGACATTACCCTGGTTTGTTTAGCAGTGTTGTTAATGTCAGCCTATTTTTCCCCTATGATCATGGTAAGAAGGCTCATGATGAGACCTCTTATATTTTAAGTTTTAAATATATATTTGGATTACACTCTAGAAAAATAAGACTTTTTGGGACAAGGAGAATCATTGCACCCTTAAGAGTTAATAAAGATAATTTCAAAGTTAAAGGTGCTTTGTTGTAAAGTGTCTTTACTTGGTTAAAAATAACTTTTCTTGACTGATAATAGAATTTTGAAAGATCTTAATAAATATTGAAATCTCAAACTGATTACAATTTTGATGAAAAAGAAAGTTTTCAGATTTTATGATAGTTTGTCAAATTCTCTTGTTTTGTAATCTCTTCCTTAAGTATGTTTACCTCTATAATAAGAAAAAAAACTTTATTAAGAGATTTTAAGTAAAATCTAATAGTGGACTGTTAATAATTTTTCCCAATGTATGTCGACCGTTGTTAGGTAACAAAAAGGCATTCCATATAAATCATGGCAAAGTTACCAAAATTAAAACTGAAAACAAAAGGGAATGAATTCTTAAGCTAAAGTGAGAAAAGAAATCAGAAAACAAAAATAAAAATGAAGAAATTTAAAATGTTGAGAGCCAAAAATGTTTGCATCAACATTGGGGGATAGTTGTGTCATGCTTTGTACTTCGTACATCACACATTGCAAATTCGGAATTGTGATATGAGCATCAATAAAAATGTGATGAAGCGAGTGTGATTTCGGCATATCGAAATATTGGAAAATAGTCATGTTAGAAATGTAATACAATATGATTCTTGCGATAGCGAGAATGCGATGGATGGCATGGGTCTTAGGTGGGACCAGCTTTGGACCTCAAAAGAAATTGGCGATCGACAAAATTAAGTATAGGATGTAATATTCTTGATACACCGATATGCAATGAAGAATGGACCCGATAGATTTATTATGAGAATTTAATATCATATCAGATCCGAGACATCGGTACTTTTAAAATTATGCCCTACCATTAATGCAATTGAATGGACGTGATTTTTCTTATGAATTTGATTTAAATTTCATATTGGGTCAGAATTGTGTGGACATCACAATATTGATGAAGTCGATTATCGGAGATTGGTGATTCAAGATAATGGAAGTATATTCAACTAAAAACCTCTGATATGTTAAATGCAATATGGCATTTTATGAGAGAATGAATGAGGTCTTGCATCAGCAATTTGTTATTAGAAAATGCTAAGATCTACTTCCAATAAAATATTACGATACAAATGTTTTTGACATGAATCTTGCGATATTGTTTTAAATTTCTGTTGGGTTTACTAATGAATGAAAGCAAAGTTAAAGAATGCTCAAATTCTAATGAACAACAAATAAAATTTCCTCGAACCTGTTGCAAATTTGAAATGGGTTTGTTGCTTACTTCAATTTTCGAAAACAAATGAAAACATGCAAATAAAACATAACAAGAATTATAAATAAACTAAGGAAAAGAGAAATTAATAATAGATGAAAATGAACTTGTAAATGCGTATCTAGAAGGAAATTGTATGTAGGTTTTACCTCATGAATATTCAAATTCTTCCTTCTATTTATGAAAATTCTAACTTTGTTCAAAATCATCTCATAATTTATTCTAAATTAGAGTAGGCAATAAAGCTAAAGGAAATCAATCATTCATGTTCAAAAAATTTGAAATTCATAGAATTCATAAAAAACGTAAATGAGAATATGCTTCCTTTTGAATTGCAACAACAATTTATTACCTTTTCTCATTCTGAATTAACCAGAGAAAAATCTGTATGGTTATAGTGACTATTCAACAATGCCTTTAGTAAATAAATATGATGCATATTACAACATCAGATAATAAACTAAAGATCAGAATGGGATAAAGCCACTCATTATGAAAGAATATCATTACAAATTCAAATGTGTGCACATATAAGCTTCATGTGATTATAGTGAAAATTTAGACTGATTAATAATAATCAAATTGGTATTAAGCTTTTGAGCTTATACAATTATATTTTCACGGGATAATGATGTGAAGAAGATATGTATCATCAAAACCTTCAATATATAAATTTTGAAAGAAAACCTTAGAAGGAAAACTCGAAATGAAGAAAAGTGGTTTTGAGATGATCGGTGCCAAATGCAAACTCAATTGAATTTAGTCAAGGTATTATTCAAAATAGGTAGAGTAGAGGTATTGCTACAATAAATTTTGATTTAAAAATGGGAAGAAAGAATTAAAAAGTTTCCGATGAGAAGAAAATGTTTCATTGAACGTGTATGAGGAGGGCTGATTGCTTTCTTTCTTCCTCCTTTTTTTTTATCTACAAAACTATTAAGAGTATAAAACAAACTAACTAAATTAATTTTACTGCTATTCTAACAATATAAATGAAAATGACCAGGTATAATAATATTTCAAGTGTAACCATTCTCTCATTTTAATTCCTTCATATATACATAGTTCAAATGTTAGTAATAAAAATACAAATCTAATTGAACCAAGAAAAATATATCTGTAACCAGAATGTACATTTATTGTTAGCAGCTTATTTAAAATCTTCCTCTCTTGAAATTTCCTTTCCAATTGAATACCGATTGGATCATAGAAATCTGGATGGATTTCTATTAATGATTGGAAAGGTTTGAAAAGAGAAGATAACAGGCTAGATTGTGGAGTTGAGCTTTTAGATCTAAAGGCCTTAAAAAAAATGTTAGTGTTATGTGTAAGTGTTAAACTATTAACAATCTTCTATGAAGGAAAACTTTCCAAATATTTTTCAAATGAGTTAACGAAAAATGGATGGAAATCTGTTAGATATAATGGAAGACTATTAATTAAATTGGATTGCTGGGCAGATTGTAAAAATACACGCTCTTGTTGACACTGCCTTTGAGAAGATAAAAGCAATTTATAAGAGATGAACATCGATTGAAATTGAAATATTAATAGATTTTGATGTTCATGGTTATAATATGAAACTTCAATTTCCCAATATGGAAATGCATCAATTGAGTGTTCAATAGTAAAGTGATCAATATGCCAGCGTAAAGTGTCAAAAGTTTGAAAAATAAAATCAGAAAATAAATCTAAATTTAAATAAAACAAGTGAAAAAGAAAAAATAAAATGAAATCACTATTGGTATAACTAATGTTACAACACAATTGTGATTGTTTTGAAATAATTTTTTTTTCATAAGGATTGACTAGAATAATGGAATTTGAATAATTGTCAATTCCAACTTGTGAATTAGAAAGAGAATTATGATTATGAGTAGGAATGAGAGCTTGATCATGATATGAATCATAAATTGGAATATTTTCTTGAATGGTGAAATCATGAAGATAATTTGCTGCTCTACAATGAGGATTGGTTGGAATAATTTCTAAATTGAAATGTTTCTCGTTCTCAGATGTTATTTGAATTTTCTCATGAAGCTAAAAATCAACATCCTCAATGTCAGAGTAATTATCATAAATGACTTCACAATATTCTCTGGAATTTCCTTCGATCTTATGCAATATATTAAAACAAGGAGGAATAAAAATTTCATATTCATTAATGGCAAAAGAATGATCAATAATTGTTTCTCTATCTTGATTAATACTTATTGGTAATTCATTTAGATCAACCTCTTTATTTTCTGAAAAATCATTAATACCAAGAGGGGAAAATTACCATTATTAAAAATATCAAGATAAAGGGAAGAATGTGAATTTGAAATAATGCAATTAAAAATGTTTCTGTTTGAGAAATTTTGTACATTATGCTCATTGTAAATTTCAGATTGTAGATAATTCCTTTGTCTACTCGTGCTTTCTTGAAGAATTGTGCTTTGGTTCTCTGAATTTGGCATTTGCTCATCATGAAAAATTCAAAAAATTGTACTGCAATTTGCATGTTATTATTTACTTTCATTATTGCTTGTACTTGATGATTTGCAATCTGATTTTCTAAATTCACTGCAGAGTAACGTTCAGATTTGAAGGCATCTCTTTCTCCAAAATTGTTGTTGTTGTCTTCTTGCATTTGATTAGAAATGTTTTCTAAGCTTTGTGAAACCACTTCATCATAATTTATTTTCTCATCCATATTGGAATTCTCATTTATGTTGGAAGGGGATGGAACAAAGCTTAAACTAATTTCATATGGATTGGGAATGGGAGGAAGAGAGCAAATATATTCAAACCAATCTAGTGATTCTTCTTCCGTAGGTTTATCTTCGACTTTAAATTTTAAACAATTCAAATGAAATCAAATATTAAAATCTCTAACAGATTCATTTTCAAATCTTCATAGATATTCAATTTCATCACATGCCTATTCATAATCATAGTCATCAAATTTACAAATGAAAATTGTAACAAATTGATCCCAGCTGTGAATTGAGGCAACCAGAAGAGTTCTACACTAGTTTTTGACTTCTACCATGAATGTGAGAGTAAAAATTCTACATAAAATGCCTTCATCAATTCCTTGAAAATCATAATTTGAAACTTTTTAAATAAATTGAAGGACATGATTAAAAGCAGAAGAATTTCTCTTACCATTAAACTTTACATGAGACAAGAGTCTTACCACTTCGGGTGGAGTATTGGAAAATGTTCGTCCATGGATACAACTCCAAATTGGAAGTTTAAGAGGAGCCATCATGGTTTAAATAAAATGTTAAAATTGAAAAGACTCCACTAGGCAACAAGTTTTAAACCCTCTTTCTAGTGCCAAAAATGTTAAGGGCCAAAAACGTTTGCCTCAACATTGGGAGATAACCACCCGTTCCGAACTTTAAAGCAGCTCCTTTTTCATTTGGAGTGGTGGCTCTGACTGGTTTAACTAGGTCTAGTTACCTTTTCCCTATCGCTATTGGTTTAAGATGTATCTTTAACTACCAATAGACAAGGATATCAGATCACTTCTTTTTGCTGATCGAGCAAGAGAATGACCCTTAAGCTGATTTGGGTTCAACGAAGCCACAACTAAAATTTTTCCTCTTTGAGAAGAGAACTTAAAAGAATGTAGAACTTAATCTAAATGCAAACTTATTCTATAATGCAAGAAAAAGAAAATAATCTTAATCCTATCTCAATTAGCTAGATATAGATCTAATCCAACTAAGAGCAAGATAATTACATGATAATGATTTAAATATGTCTAGCTTTTAGTTAATATCAAGCGAATGAAGTAATTCATTTACTGACATTATGGATACCAAAACACATGATATTGAGACCTCTTAACTGAAATAATCAATCAACAACACTCAGGAAGAAATTCACAAAAATTATATTGATTGTCAAAGCAGTAAATCCAATAATTAAATAATAATATGCTAAAATAGTTCACAACACATCACTATTTAATAAATCAGTTTTATAAGACAAATTTTTGAGTAAATAGTTACTCAGAAATTAGAATTTAATCCATAAGAGTAGAGATACATAATAACAACATTGAGATAAATTACCCATATCAACACAAGTACACAAACATGAATAAAATAACACATTATTGTTATCATAAAATGAAATTAGTATCTGAAACAATAGTATTAGAAATACCAATGTATTGAATCCATTTCTCTAACCCTGGTCTCCAACAATGCTTTACATTGCTTGAACTTTTGTTTTCAAAACTAGAACTTCAATAATGCAAAGTTTGCCCATCATACATAATTCAATATACAAAAGAAAAATCCTCAATAATCCTCAGATCTAAGATTTTCTCTCCTCCCTCCTACAACTCTAAATTCCTATTGCAGAAGTGCTTTTAGAAGTTCAAAATTGTAGAGGAGAGTAGCCACTTATTACATTCTGCAATCTGTCATTTATAATATTTTCGAACGTATTTTTGAGAGGAAAGTTTGTTGAAGAAAAATCTGCCCAATTTAATTTTATTTGCTCAAAAATCTTAATCGTCAATTGTTGGAGCCTTCTCATTGATTGAGATCTTTTTCTCCATATCTCTTCTACTATTTTTCTGCAAAAAGAAATCAAAATAAATTAAGATACCAAATCTAGAATTAAACAAATCTAATCAAATTTAATTAAATAAACAATTGAAAATGAAATCCAAGCTTTTTATTGATTCCTGTGATGATTTACTTGGCCAAGGATATTATTATTGAATGAATCTCCACTTAGAAGAGGCTTGGGAAAATGAAAATGAAGAAAATAAAAATCCAAGCTTTTTATTGATTCTTGTGATAATTTACTTGGCCAAGGATATTATTGTTGAATGAATCTCCACTTAGAAGAGGCTTGGGAAAATGAAAATGAAGAAAATAATACTCAGAAAATTGATTTTATTTTAAAAATTCAGAGCTTGATCTTCTACCTAATTTTAGACCCAAGAAATGACTAAATCTATTAGTGAAACCTCCTCAAAAAAATTTCCTTGATTTTATCTTTCCAATGAGCCATCCTAGGTTTCATTTGGCCAAATAAAACTCGATCTATGAGCTTCGAAAGTTGATGAGTCAAATCTGGCATAATTCTGGAATTTTTGTTACTGGGCTAACAAAAATCAGAATTAATTCTAATCCTAAATTAAATTTTAATTATCTAATAATTAATTTTAATCTGACTATAAAACAAATTAATTATTTATAAACTAATTAAATAACTAATATTAATCTAATTAATAATTAATTTTAATTTAATTAAACTATATATAATATAATATATATATATATATATATATAATTAAACAAATTTATTTATTATTTTACAGCGTATGTTAATGTTCTTACATAAGCCTTTTATTAACATGAATTCAAATCAATTCAAAATAACAAATGTGAGAATGGCTTTAAAGTAAAAGTCATGCTTTGACTCCATATTGCGTCACATGAAACCTTGAGTCGGGGTTTATAAAACTGGTTCATTGAGAACTTGCCATGCGATGGAGCGATCACATTATTAATTTTTTATTTTAATATTAAACCATTCTAACTTAACATTTCACTCATACGTATGAGTGAATTTGAAAACGAATTACAAGGTCTCATAACAAGACTTTGGTTTAATACCTTGTGTCTTTTCACAATGAGGAGATCGGGGGATTTGAGGTTATCGGGATGTTGCAATTAAAAAACTCCGATGCAATTCTCTCATTGCGTAATATAAAGTTTTATTTTATATACATATTTGTTCATATTATTTCGTTTTTTTATTTTATTTTAATGAGGTTAAGTTATGAAATTATCTAAGGTATAATTTGTCTATTTAAACTACAACCACGTTGATATTACAAAAATTAAACTACAACCACTTTGACATTCTGGGTTTTCGAGATTAGTAATCTATTTGAAAATTGGAGTAAATTACTAAAATCTCGATGCTTCTTGATTTGGTTGTATAAGTAAAAAAATGAAAAATGTTAGTAATAACTAACTAAGGGTTAATATTTAAAATATATCCATTATTGAAGTAATTTAATTACAAAAATGGAATATTGTACATTTTACGCATTTTTAACCCAGGCGACATAAATGATTAGACTTAAAAGGAGTGCCATTTACAAACAAGTTGACTAAATGAGGTGAAACAAGTATCAATGGAAAGCTTATAAAAAATCGATTTTAACAAAGAAATCAAAACAAGAATCTAAAGAAAATGAAAAATTAACAAAATCGTAGGATAATAAAAGTCCTAAAAGGTGTTTAGCCAAAAATTTTATAGAAAGGGTCCCCATTATTTGAAGTAAACAAGTAAAAAATGGGGGGTTGTGTTTTACCACAACACAACCAAGCAAAGAAATTGAGAAGTTGTAGGAAGAAGTATGTTTTACTGTTTTTAAGAGAAAATAAAGCTATATAAGAGTTAGTAAGAAAACAGTATCCTTGGATGGTTGTACTAAGGAATCAAGACAAAAATTGGAATAATTTCTATGAGCATAGATGAGTGTGTTCTAGGAGACGAAAGAAATACCACCCAAGAGGGAAGTGGAGCATGAGATCTGGCAGTTGATACTCTCATTTGTAAAAAATTCGGCTATACAGATAGTTTGTTATAGAAGCAAATGCGGTGAAGAACCAATTGTAAAAATTATTGGAGTAGGGTGTCATTCGACCAAGTACTTTACCATGTGGGTCATCCATCATAATTCTTCCATAAAAGGATGGGACTTGGCATATGTGTATTGATTACACTATATTAAAAAAGAGTGGACTCAAGAACAAGTACCTATTACCTAGGATAGATGATTTGTTTGACGAGTTGTAACAAGTAAAATTCTTCACCATGCTAGACTGAAAGTTAGGGTATCACCAGGCTCAAATAAGAAAATAAGATACCTATAAGACTACCTTCAAAACTAAACAAGGTTTGTATGAGTGGCTACTTATGTCATTTTCCCTATGCAATGCACCATATATGTTCATAATATTAATGAATGATATATTGTTCACTTTTATAGACTCATTTGTTATTGTTTATTTTGATGATATATTGGTATATAGTGCTACTTGGGAAAAACACATCTTGTTGAGAAATCCATTACGGGAACATTAGGACAATTGATTCTTGATTTCTCTTACTTGAAATTTACTTGTGATATTATATTTTTATTCTCTTGATTATGTTAGTGTTCTTATCATCAAATAAATGGCAAAAAAATGAAGATCACAAAATGAACACAAGATATAGACACTCAGCATGAGCAAAACCCCTCTTTAGGGGACCAAAGAAATTCTTCTCTTCTTTAGAATCAGATCAAATGAGACAACCTGGACTGTTTTACCAAAACATAGACTCCCTCCATCCTCCAATTCAACCCTCAACATAAATTATTTAAATTCATCTAGAATCTAGAATCTCATCTCTTCTTCCTTACAACTTCTGCAAGTCGTTCAACACCTTTGGCCCTTGCAATTAGTTTCAAATTCCCCGCATGTGTGGCAGAAAATACATAATTTTTGGTCCCTTTTGATTGACAATATTCTCTTCCTTTTCACTCGACTTGTATTCTCTTTCATTAGCCTTCACACCGTTTTCTTGACACCTTCAATAGTAGATCAAGTTCTTTCTTGGATGATTGATGCAATAGGTCAAATACATGGCTATATATAGCCTTATTTTGGAAGGTAAAGTCCTTTCACGAGGTCGAATTGATGGTTTCTTGAGGATGACTTGATGGAGGAGGTATGAAGGAAACTTTTGACTTAATTACAATTTTTTTCTTGACATACAAGGCCCAACAAGGGTCTAATACAATATGACATGGACAAAGATTCAAGACATGAATCCTAGAAGCCTTCAATGAAGGCTTTCACTTAAAAATAAAATAAACAAAGCATGGAACCCATGCTTATAAATAATTTTTCTTTTACAAATAATTTTATTTTCTTTCCTTTTAATAAATACATTACATCATGACTCAAATACAATTATAAAGACTAATACTAGTTACATTCTTCAACACTTCGTCTTAACTAGGGAGATATTCATAATTGTACAACTACCACAAGGTTGATCTCAATTTGAAATATTCTTAAGAACAATAGTACAAAATACACAATGCTAAGGATACCCTAACTACCAAGGTATCCATCCAAACGGGACTAAGGTATCATCTATGCATTTTCCACTCTAGGTACAATTAGCCTACAACTCATGTATCAATCGAACAGGATATAGATACCATCTAAGCCTCCATTCTCTAACACCAACCCTTACGAGGATCTATATACCAACACAAAACGAGAGCTTGAACCAATATCCCCCCTCTAGGATCTAGATATCAACAAAGGTATAAATACTAACCAGACCATGATTTCCTCCCATGTATCATCATATATGAAGCTTTATGGTAATTCATCTCTCATTATCAACCAAATCAGAGATATCCACCAATCCAAGAATGATCCTAAATTAATATAACTTCTTGTTCGGAAGAGATTTTTTCAACAAATCAATTACTTGTTCATCTTATTGCCATGTATAGTAGCTTCACTCCCCTAACCAGTTTCAAACTTCTAATGTATATGTTCTTGTATGCTAACATGAAAATATGAGGTCTTAACTATTTTGATGTTACTTAAGTCATCACAATATCTGATTACATCTCGACATAAGCTTCCTTCTTCAAATTCTCCAGCAGCACCAAACTCAACCTCAACACTTTCCAAAATATCAAATTTTTTGGTCATAACTTCATCAATCACAAATAATTATCTGTAGTGCTTTAGCATTTCTCCAATATTACTCTTTCTTTAAGGTATTTACTATGGCTATCACAATATTCCCTCCTTCTCAACTGGGGAGATATATAGCTTCTTTATCCAAGCTTCTTCTCTGCTAGGGGACAAATTTATCAGCTTTAGCCACATAGGCTCTTTCATCACATCATCAAAGAAATTCAGCCTTCTGGAACATCATTCCTTCTATCCTCACTTGGAAATAAGGTCATCAAAAATGTATACTTCAATGTTACCAACATTCTTACAACTCTCTATTTTCATCATGTTTAGCATCATCATCAAGTAATCATCAAGTATGAGGTAAGTAAGCATATTCAAAATCTTGAAGATTATGCACCTGCAGATCTTCAACAACAAGTTCAACCAAGAATAAAAATCATGAATAAACTTAATTAATATAGGGTTAGAATGTCATTACAATGGGAGCATAATAAATCAGACTTTAGATATCAAAACCTAAACCTAGTTAGGTTTACAATCAACAAGGGTTGAACCTTACATTCCCTAGACTTTCACAACAATCTGTGCTAGTGTTTTTTTTTACAAACACTAGATTCCTCTACCAAAACTAAAATTTAGATATAAAAAACTAAATTTAAACATAGAAAAATAATTTTACATCTAGGGTTTCATTATCATGCCCTTGAACCTCATATTAATCTTTCCTAGATACAAACATTAAAACTTCAATGTTAGATATTCAAGAATTTTGACCAAGCTAGGGTTTCAAACATATGAAAAAATATACACCTAGGGTTTCATTCATGCGATATTTCATTAACTATTAGAAGGGTTTTGTCAAAAACCTTAAAAATATAGGGTTTCATCATATAAACTAGACATCAATAACAAACCCTAAGAGGCTAGGGTTTCATAATAACATTAACAAATCCTAAACATAAAAAATGTTATGGTTTTTATAGTGAACCCTAAATTTTAGGGCTTCACCAAAGTAAATAAAATATAGAAAGCATGACAAGGGTTGATTTAATCTAGAGATGAATCACACTAAATAAATATCTTTATGGTTCAAAACCATAGATATGAGAGAGTTAGTAATACAAAGCAAATTTAAAAATGACCATACCTTTGAATGAACAAGATTATCTATAAATAATGTGGTCTTAAACATACCTTGAGTTGCTCGTTTTACAAACCTTGTAGGGTCTCCTTATTGAAGGACTCCCTCTGAATTATGACAACATATTTGTGGCATGTTTCCATAAGAGTTAACTTTCATTAGAGTGTCCAAGGATCCATCTCGATTTTCAAATTCACCATTCTTAATATATACCTACAATATTTATTGACAAGCACAACCAAAATATACAAGTACAATAATGTAATGATTATCTAGGGTTTACATTACCTTTTAGAGAATGAATTCTTATGGATTTAAGTTACAAAATCTAGACATCATTCAATTTCATTCTTGCCAAGGATTGCCATTTATATTGGACTATGTACAAACCCTATACATTATGAGATAGGGTTTCTACGAGGAAACAAGTGGATGAGGTTTTCATATGTGCTATTTTACAATCCTAGATATTAACAATTTGAACACAATGAGACATTGCAAGCTCTAGGATTATACAAGCAACTAAAACCCTAAAGCATTATATTTTAAAAAATGAACATGCTATACATACCTTAGACATTGGGCTTGATTCTCTCCTTACAAACATAAGACATATTTTTAAATGATTAAAACATAAATAATAATAACAATACTTTAATTTGATGAGGAATTTAACTTGGTATGATTTCTCTTGACTATGGTAGAATCTTTTATGGTGCTAAGTCAAATCTTTTCAAGATGATAGATTTGTTCCTTAGTTCTCTAAGATATAATTTACTTTGTTTATTTCAAGAATGAAGACTTCAGGAGATGTCAAGCTTTAGTCTTTCCTACTAAGAGTACAAAAAATACTATTGATTTCATTATTAATGAAAAATGGTACCAATTTTAGTTTCATCTTCAAAGTGACAAGATACTTGCTTGTGAACAATGACAACTACCTAACAATATTATTCTCTGATGTGCCACAATTTGTAGGAGAGAGGGGTTGCTATTAGACTTGGTGATGATTGATATCTATATCTCATAATTTATGATGATGATTGTGATCCTTTAGATGATTGTAACTTCTTCCAAATGATCTTAAGACTACCTCTATTGGGTCTTTAATCCTTTCAACAAGTGAATTGCTTCATTATAAAGACACTCCAATCTTGTGATTCAGTTACCTTTTTAGATTGTGCTTAGAACCTTATAACTCAGATCTCTATGATAAATTCATACCTTAACTCTATACACAGACCTTCACTCTATCTTTTAGGGACCTTAACTTTGTTAAGGATTATAGTTTAGCTTTCTTGAATCCACAATTAATGCTTCATGACTCCCTTTATTTATTTTTTTCTTCTAAATCAAGCCCGCCACCTAATCACTCAAGTTTTAACTTATATTCAAGCCCAAAATTGAGCTATTTTAATTCAATTTTTCTTCTTGGTAGCTTGGTTTTGAGAGTTGAACTTGAAACTTTTGTTTTCCAACCAAGAATGATCTTCTAGATGCCTCTTTTGCTATTGTCCTTAGCTTTGATACCATGTTGAGAAATCCATTAGGGAAACATTAGGACAATTTATTCTTGATTTATATTACTTAAAATTTACTTTTGATATTATATTTTTCTTCTGTTGTTTACGTTAGTGTTCTTATCATCAAATAGATGCCAAAAACATGAAGATCACAAAATGAACACAAGATGTAGGCACTCAGTCAAGGAGAAACCCCTGTCTAGGGGAAAACCCAAAGAAATTCTTCTCTTCTTTAGAATAAGATCAAATGAGACAACCTAGATATTTTGACCAAAACATAGACTCCCTCCATCCACCAAGCTAGCCCTCAACATAAATAATTTGAAATCATCTAGAATCTCAACTCTTGTTCCTTACAACCTTTTCAATTCAGTCAACACCTTTAGCCCCTTCAATTAGCTTAAAATACCTCGTGTGTGTGGAAGGAAATACAAAAATCCTGGTCCATTTTGATTGATAATATTCTCTTCTTTCTTCACTTGACTTGTCTTCTCTTTCATTAGCCTTCGTACCCTTTTCTTGACACCTTCAATAGCAGACCTAGTTCTTCCTTAGATAATTGATGCAATAGGTTGAATACGTTTTTATATATAGTCTTCTTCTGGAAGTTCAAATCCTTTCATGAGGTCGACTTGATGGAGGAGGCATGAATTCCACTTGTGACTTGTTGTAGTGGCTATAACCACCCTCTAAAATTTTGGCTCGCATGCAAATTTCGGAGCCTACCTTGGATCTTGTGATCGATCATCCTTGGTTAATTATTGGTAAGATAATGATTTCAAGCTCCCCTCCTTGATCCTAAGAGTTGTCAGCATTCTCATCTTTATGCATCATGTGTCATTTTCAGGCATAGGGGTTGTTGTTTTTCATGCAAAGGGAATTTTGTTTTTCTTCAAGGGAACTATGTGCGTCTGAGTGGTTGTCATCACATAAACATGCTTCACTCTCACTTCATGCACTCTTGTCACAAAGGTTGTTGCATCAAATAGAGTATGTCTTATGCATTTTGGATGGTCTACATTGTGTCACTAAATTTCCATATGCAATCATATTCAAGTCCTATAAATGTGTACATATGCTTCACTGATCTCACACTTAGCCTATAAATGTGTGGTCTGCTTCTACAACCATCAAACTTCCTCCCTTGCCTGTTGAAAACCCACAGCGTGCAGAGACACCAACCTCCCTTACCTACTAAAACCTCGTAGCCTGCAGAGACACCAGTCAAAACTGCTCTTCAGAAATGCGCAGAGCTGTCAGGCAGCTAGAAATGCTCTCTAGAAATGCACAGATCAATCCAACTACACTACACTCAGAAATTGCGCAGAGGTGTCCTCCCAGGATCCCCATCCCACAGCAATGTCCTGTGCCTCCAACTGTGCAGTGTTGTCTGAGATGCCTTGTCTTTCTTGCATACAAAAACTATGCAGGTGGGCCTCATTTTGGCAGTAGTCATTATCTGCTAAAATTGCACAGATCTACCTCTCAGTGACTACGGGAAAAGGTGACATGATGAAATGGCTTCCAAGGAGTAGAGGAAAAGGACCAAGGAACCAAGTAATGGAAATGATCAGGACCGCATGCAAACTCCGTTGGATGCATGATCATCTTGAGAATAAGTATGGTAAGTAAAGAACACCTTCTGAAGTACACCTCTTAGTTGAGTTTACAGGATGGCTTGTCAATGTCATATCATCTTGTCATCAGTAACATGCATGTGCACAAACACGAAAGGTCACTATATGTGTTTCTTCTACATGTCTTGTTTCCTTTTCACTTATTCAACCAACTTTAATCTTTGACATGCTATTTGATATGTCATGCTTGCGACCTTGTTTTGGCGATGTTGAAGGTTATGTTTGAGTTGTGTTCGCTATGTAAACATCTATCGCACTCACACACAATGTTGTAAGCATTATCGTGCAAGTTTCGTCACGGTCTTCAGAATGTATATCTCAAGTGTCATGCTTGTTACTCACACCTGTCGGTAAACCACACTAAGTGTATGTTGTCTGGATGGTTCAATGTGTCTTGTCATCAAGTGATGTTGAGTGTGTGTTTGCAAGGTCTTGCATGCATAAATTCCCTCGCTCACACACTAGTCATTTTGCTGAAACTCTGTCGACCAAACCTCTCTCCAATAGCTCGACCTTCATTGAGTTGCACTGCGTAGTGTCAACTCTCAGTGAACATCGACTGCTACCCAAAATTGCATAGAGCTTGAGGATTCTTCCTAGGTAGTCTGCACTACACAATCCTTGAGTCGACCTGATTGACTGTCACCTCGAACAATGCAGAATTTTCTCAGCAAGCCATCTCAATATGCACTTCCTGTAAGAAACACCATCAAGCCTCCAGCTAGTCAACTAGAGAGTTTGACCAAAGAGTGGTCTTGGACCTCACTCCTCCAAAAAATTGCACAGAAGATGCCAACCATGCCCACTTCTGCTGTTTGAAGAAAATGCGCAGACATGTTGGACAGACACCCACTTCCTGTCACAACACTTCCCTAAAAAATTTCACAGTTTTTCTAGTCAGTCACTCTGTTAGCTAACCTACTGCTCCTGAAAACTGCATCGTTTTCATGAGCAGTCTCCCAACTATCCAACATCCTGCTCAACTCAGAAGCTGCGAAAGAATGTCCAATAAGCCATCCTCCTAGCTCTTCGTAGTTTTTTCTAGCATCCTCACATAGCCCGCTGCTAGCTCCCAAAAAAATTGTGCAATTTTTTTCCAACAGCCTGCTACCAGATCCTTAGAGAAATTGAGCAGATTTCACTGCGAATCTCCCTCTATTGCCTGCACTGTCTCCATGAAAAAATTGCATAGATCTACCCTCTAACCAATCCAGATCCTACAGACAATCACTGTTGATCCAGACAGCCCATCTTAGCCTCTTAGTGACCTTTGTGAAATTTTCATGGACAGTGTCCAGAGCCCGCATCTCAGCCTGAAATGTGCTCTGTACAATTTCAGAGCCTTGTCATCTCTTCTAGTCACTTGCATTCGAAAGCGAAAAAAATGCATCATGGTAGACTATAAGATTTTTGGATGTGATGTCGTCTTGTCATGAGTGATTGTAGATACATGTACATCGATGAGATACGGCACGACGGTGAATGCAATGAACAAGGAGCGCATGCAAGGAGTCTTGTTTGCAAACAGATGACCACATGGAGCATGATAAAGTACAAGCAAAGGAGAGACATGAACGTGCAACATCAAGCGAACACCAAGACCATTGAAGACTCTACATGCCATGCCATGCAGAGGTGAAGCTATGATACACCAAGAGCACATTCATTACTCAGTAGCATTGTAACTTGACATGCACACCACCAACAACATGAACATACTAGCTTTGATGTGTCGAGTCATGTCATGAGTCATCTCGGCCACATCACTACTATGGGCCACACTGTTTCAGTCAATGTAATGTAACATGGAAGTCCAAGAGACCCACATGTAAATCTAAAGAGTCATGCAAAGTTAAAGAGTCATGTATGTCAAACAGTCATGAGGGAATTCGAATAGTCAAAAGGGCTATTTTTACCCTTTTTTGTAAATATCCCTCATTTTTACATACAAAGGAATTTTCACCTTGGCTCCTCCCACATAACCTTTAGAGTCTGTAATCTTTTTTTTGAGGAGCGAGTGATGGCTCCAATGCGCCCCTATCAGGGTTAGTGATGTAATGGTGTATGGATGTGTCTTGGAACTTTCACTTAATTCAGAAGCCTATTAACAGACCAGCACGTTTTCACACATGTAATGTATTTGTTTGTAAGACTATCCCTTAGACACTTGTAATGCATGTTGTTTTTAACTTGTATTAAGATAGTTGAACTATTTCAGTTGTTTTAGTACATATGCTATTGGGAATGTGTTGTATCAGTTGTTAATTTTGTCTCAACCATGTGGGTTATCCCGCCAGACACTCGGCAAATTCATTCTTGTAAACTCATTATAACGCCCATTTCACTCGTGTGGACTATTCCTCTCGGTGTTGTACATGCTACCTATTCACCTTGTTTTCATGACTGTCGCATCCATGTGGACTACTCTGCCGAAAGTTGCGCATGTCCTATTGTGTTGTGTATCTCGATTAGAGTTGGGACTATTTCCTTTCAACCTAAGACTCATTTCCACCCTCTCCCTCTGTGGTGAAAGAACCTTGACACAAGTCATAATAAGCACTCACCAGGCACGTGAAACTCGCGTTCAAAGACAAAAAATACCACTCTCATGTGTTGACAAGCAAGAGTTAAGGAAAACCTTTAAGATAATGGCAACCGAGCCATCATACTAAATGGGACTCCTACACAAAACGGTGCGAAGTCTAGTTGGGACTTCATGCTGGGGAGATCCCCTGAATGTTGGCGGGTCCAGCACCATCAACATTTATGGAACTAGAAGGAGGGCCAGATGAAAAGATGAGCCCTAACAATCTATTTTTAATATTCGCATACTTATCATGACTAAACACAAAATTTCTCTTTTAGAGTGTATGTCTTATGGAAATGAATTTGAAATCTCGGAAGAGCTCTAGAATAACCTATCTCGTAAAACATATGATGGTGGAGGCCAAGTAGCCTTGGTCAGACACATGGTTAACATTGTATGCTCCCATGAAAGACATGAAATCTTTGAAGATTACATGACCTATGCGATGTTTGCATACATGCTTCGAGGGCATCCACTGCATTAGTGTGTCATACTTTCCAAAAATTCTATTCACTTTCTCCCTCATCTGGTCATAGAGATAGACCATGCCTTCAATCATTTTGTCCATAAAGCACTCAATAAAGAAATTCTAAAATTACAGAAAGCACCTAATGGATCCTTTGAGAAATTTCACACACACTTTTGTAATCTTGCATACTGATTTCCTAAATATGAAATTGATTGGGAATTCCTTAATGGAAGATTTAAGTATCTTCTTTACATATCTGGAAATCTAGAATTATTATAATCATTCAAACCCCTCCCAGCATACCTCGGTGTTAGAGTAGCCAAATCTAAGATGAATGAGGTCACTGTCACAAGTGATTGTCTATCCTCTCCTAATCAAGCAACTCTAGCTCTCCAGCTCTAGCTATGCATATTTGGCTTGCAATCCTATTGGTTGTCATGTGGACTTGTTACCTCAACCTCCATCCCCGCGTTTTGGTTATCCTTTGGACTGTATTGTCTTGTGTTCTTCTATTCTAGACTCCACACTTGTTGTGAATGAGGATCAAGTTCTTGATGGAGTTGGTGTTGTGTAGCCAACCTACACTATCATTCATGATGATTGTGTGTGGGAATGTAAAGAAGAACTTGTGGTGAAGGATGACTCCCTTCCATCCAAGCCTCATCCGCTCTATCTTGACATCCCTTGTGATTCTCCCATTGTTGATTTCCCCTATGAAAACTCATTTCCTAATGTTTCTACTTCCGATCGTTCACAGGAAACATCGAATGTTAGTCTGTCATTGCATTGTGGAGAGGACACATCTTCCTCTGAAAATATGTCCCATCTATCATCTATCATTTCTGTAAACACAGAGGGTGAACATCCTTTCTTCTCATCTAACCCTCTGCATGATTCATCAAATCATGATGATGTCGACGCACATCCTAATTTTTCTGATCATGGCTATCATGATGTTTGTACTTCTTCATTTGATCATGATGTTGATTCAATCACTGTTAATCTGTCTAGGTCACTGGTCTTTGATGATCTACCTATTGACGGAGTGGATAACCTGTAAGTTGTTGATGCACTTCAGCCTGGGCTGATGGTTATGTCAGTCCCTCACTGTCCTGAGGTTAGTTCCACTTTCGATCATAAAAATTTCAAAACACCCAAGGCTCCACATCACTCTCTGCTTCACATGGAAGATCAACCAAAAACCCAGATTTCGCTTCTTACACTTGAATCACATTATCCCATTGCTCAAGCTTTGGAGGAATATTACATAATGAGGGTGCTTAAAAAGCATAAGCTATTGGTCTTTCTCATGTTCACTCATATGTCATAGTCCAAATAGTGTGTATGTTTAACGTCTGCATGCAGTGCATTGCAACACCATGGTACGTCTACAGAATGTTTGTTTTGTGCATTCAATCTTTTATATTTTGTGGATATTTTAGAACTCAGAGCGTGTTGGTCTTCATTGATCTATCCTTCTTTTTTTTTGGTTTACATGCATATATTTATTGTTAACGACGCCTTCACCAACATGGGCCAGCCAATGTGTCGATGGTTGCATTGGAAATATCATTTCACATGAGTAGGTCCAGACATTGTTTAGCGTAGGAGTAGGAGTATTGTTTGCTTCTTTGCTTTTCTTTTCTTTCTGGTTTGCATTTTGTTTTCTTGCTTACTTGGTTTGGTTTTCTTGATTTCCTTCCTTGTTTTTCTTTCACTTTACTTTTGATTTTTTCTTTTTCTTTGTTTGCTTACTTGTACTGATAGGTTAGCCTCTCGTGAAACCGTGTTTGGCTCTCGAGACAAGTTGGAAAAATCTAAGAGGACTTGTACAGCTCTCAACATCTAGTTATCTATTTTCCTCTCTCTTTATGAAGAACTTGTTGTCTTCATTTGATGATGCCTTGATGGAAAATACGTTCTGTTCAGAGTGCATCTTGGTGAAAATGCAACGCTTGTGCTCTAACTAGTACCATACGCTCTAGTCAGCTGTTTTGGGTTAACCCTCATCAGCTCAGTCATGTAGAGTAAGGTGAGGGGGAAAACCTTAACAAGTATGTTAGAGATATATATAACATACTTATTTGAAGGAACAACCTCTCTAGCTCTCAATAAGTCAAGATCCCTCTTCCACCTTTGAAATAAATAAGTGCCTATGCACAGTTCCTTGAAAAAAATGAAAAAATGAAAAATTAATAAGGCGAAAGAAGAGAAAGGCTTCCTGCATAGGGAGGTGATGCAAGTAACTCCACCGAGGTGCTGACCAAGCTCACTGGTAGCAAAGTGATTCTTGCATTCCTGCATGACTCAACTGGGGTACTGTCTAGGCTTGCTGGCAGTAGAGCACCACTAGAGATGAAACTTAAACTCTAACAGTCATATTACTTGTGCACCAAGATACCCCTCATCCCTAATTGAAACAACTAAGTTGACTTGGCTTGGAATGTGCACTGATCGATCAAGAGCATGACAGGTGCTACATCTTTCAATCAAGCTATTGTGGAAACTACGATGATCAAATAATCGAACAATACTTTCAGAAGGGTTAGACTCGCTTTTCATGAAACAAGGTCCATTCAGAGAGCTAAAGTTCTACTAGTGTATCACCAAGTGTTGTAGTGGCTACCACCACCCTCCAAAATTTTAGCTCGCATGAAAATTTCAAAGGCTACCTTAGATCCTGCGATCAATCATCCTTGGTAAATTATTGGTAAGTTGATGATTTCAAGCTCGCCTCCTTGATCCTAAGAGTTGTCTGCATTCTCATATTTGTGTAGCATGTGTAATTTTTGGGCATAGGGGTTGTTGTTTGTCATGTAAAGGGAATGTTGTTTTTCTTCAAGGGAATTGTGGGTGTATGAGTAGTCGTCATCACATAAACATGCTTCACCCTCACTTCATGCACTCTTGTCAAGAAGGTTGTTGCATCAATAAAAATATGTCTTATGCATTCTGGATGGTCTACGTTGTGTCACTAGGTGTCTGTGTGCGATCACAGTAAAGTCCTATCAATGTTTACATATGTTTCACTGATCTCACACTTAGCCATTTTATCGAGCAACCGAGCCTCATCCAGCTTCCTGGAACGGTGCGCTCTACTTCTACAACCATCAAACTTCCTCCCTTGCTTGCTAAAACCTCGTAGTGTGCAGAGACACCAACCTCCCTTTCCTGTTGAAACCCTGCAGCCTGGAGAGACCCCAGCCAACACTGATCTCCAGAAATGCGCAGAGAAGTTAGATAGCTAGCACTTCTCTCCAGAAATGCACAGAGCAGTCTAGCTACATTGCACTCAGAAATTGTGCACAGGTTTCCTCTCAGGACCCCCATCCAACAATAGTGTCATGTGCCTAAAAAATGTGCAGTGTTGTCCAAGCTGCCCTATCTATCTTGCATGAAAAAACTGCATAGACGGGCCTCCCAGGGCTCATTCTAGCTGCAGTCACTGTCTGTTGAAATTGTGCAGATATACCTCACAGTGACTAGAGGAAAATGTGACATGCTGAGATGGCTTCCAAGGAGTTGCGGAAAAGGACCAAGGAACTAAGTAATGGAAAATATCAGGACTGCATGCAAACTTCGTTGGATGCATGATCATTTTGAGGGTAAGTATGGTAAATAAAGAGTACCGTTTGAAGTACACCTCTTAGTTGAGTTTGCAGGATGGCTTCTCAATTTCATATCATCCTGTCCTCAGTAACATGCATGTGCGCAAACACAAAAGGTCATTGTATGTGTTTCTTCTGCATGTCTTTCTTCCTTTTCACCTGTTCGACCAACTATCATCTTCAACATGTTGATTGCTATGTCATGCTTGCGACCTCATTCTGGCAATGTTGAAGGTTGTGTTTGAGTTGTGTTCTCTATGTAAACATCTGTCGCACTCACACACATTGTTTTAAGCACTATTGCACAAGTCGAGCTTGTTGCTCTCACCCATCAGTCAGTCACACTAAGTGTATGTTTTATTCATGGTTTGAGGTGTCTTGTCTTCGAGTTATGTTGAGTGTGTGTTCACAAGGTCATGCATGCAAAAGTTCACTCTCTCACACAGTTAGTAATTTTGCTAAAACTCTGTCGACCGGACCTCCCTCCAATAGCCAGACCTTCATTGAGATGCATTGTATAGTCTTAGCTCTCAGTGAACATCTACTACTGCCTAGAATTGCACAGAGCTTGAGGCTACTTCCCAGGCAGTCTACACTGTGCAATCCTAGAGTCGACCTGACTGATTATCTCCCAGAACAACACAAAAGTTTCTTAGTAAGCCATCTCAATCTGCGTTGTCCTTAAGAAACACCATCAAGCCTCTAGTTGTTCAATTGAAGAGTTTGATCAGGCAGTGACCACGAGCCTCACTCCTCCAAAAAGTTTCACAGAAGCTGCCAAGCATGCCTGCTCCCGCTGACTGAAGAAACTGTGCATACATGAGGAACATACACCCGCTGTCTGTGACTTCACTGCCCTAAAAAACTGCACAGTTTTTCCAACCAGTCACTTTGTCAACTGACCTACTGCTCCTCTTGAAAACTGCGCAGTTTTCATGAGCACTCTCCCAATTGCCCAACATCCCGCTCAGCTCAGAAACTGCGCAAGGATGTCCAGTTGGCCAACCTCCCAGCTTGCGCAATTTTTTCCAGTAGCCTCTCACATCCCACTGCTATCTCACCAAAAAAATTACACAATTTTTTGCCAGCAGCCTCTCGCAGCCCACTATTAACTCCTTGAAGAAATTGTGTAGTTTTCACTGCCAGTCTCCCTTTACTGCATGCATGATCTCCTTGAAAAAATTGTGCAAATCTTCCCTCTAGCCGAGCCAGATCCTGCAGATAATCACTAATGATCTGGACTTCCCATATTAGCCTCCCAGTGACCATTGCGCAATTTTCATGGACAGTTCTCAGAGCTCACATCCTGACCTAAAATGTGCTCTGCGCAATTTCAGAGCCTTGTCCTCTCTTCTAGTCACCTGTATCCGAAAGCGAAAAAAAATGCATCATGGTAGACTAGAATATTTTTGGAATTGATGTCGTCTCATCATGAGTGATTGAAAATACATGTACATGGATGGGACATGGCACGATAATGAACGAGATGAACAAGAAGTGCATGCAAGGAGATTTGTTCGCAAACATACAATCACATGGAGCATGATAAAGTATAAGCGAAGGAGAGACATACACATGAAACATCAAGAGAAAACCAAGACCATTGAAGACTCTGCCCACTGTGCCATGCAGAGGTGAAGCTATGATACACCAAGAGCGCATCCACCACTAAGTATCACTACAACTCGACATGCACACTAGCAACAACATGTACATACCAACTTTGTCGTGTCGAGTCATGTCATGAGTCATCTCTGCCACATCACTATTGTGGGCCACACTGTTGTAATCAATGTAATGTAACATGGAAGTCCAAGAGACCCACATGTAAGTATGAAGAGTCATGCAAAGTTAAAGAGTCATGTAAGACAAACAGTCATGAGGGAAGTCGAATGGTCACAAGGTCCAATATTAACCTTGGCTATAAATACCCCTCATTTGTACATGCAAAGGAATTTTCACCTTGGCTCCTCCCACATAGCCTTGAGATTCTGTAATCTTTTCCTTGAGGAGCAAGCAGTCGCTCCAATGCCCTGATATCGGGTTTAGCAATGCAATGGTGTATGGATGTGTCTTGGAAATTTCACTTAATTTAGAAGTCCGTTAACAGGCCATCACGTTTTCACACATGTATTGTATTTGTTTGTAAGAATATTCTTTGGACACTTGTAATGCATGTTTTTTTTAACCTGTATTAAAACAATTGAAATATTTCAGTTATTTAGTACATATGCTATTGGAAATGTGTTATATCAGTTGTTAATGTTGTCTCGCCGTGTGGGCTATCCCACTAGACATGCGACAAATTCATTCTTCTAGACTTGATATAACGTTTGTCGCACACATGTGGACTATTTTTCTTGGTGTTGTACGTGATACCTGTTCACCTTATGTTTGTGACTACCGCATCCATGTGGACTACTCCGCCGGAAGTTGCGCATGTCCTATTGTGTTATGTGTCTCTAGAAGAGTTGGGACTATTCCCTTTCAACTTGATACTCACTTCCATCCTCTCCCTTTGTAGTGAAAGAACCTTGACATAAGTAACACTAAGCACTCACCAGGCACGCGAATCTCATTATTCAAAGACAAATAAGACCACTCTCATGTGCTGACAAGAAAGAGTTAAGGCAAACCTTTACGATAATGGCAACTGGCCCATCATACCAGATGGGACTTTTACACCAAATAGTGTGAGGTCTAGTTGGGACTTCATATCAGAGAGATACCCTAAATGTTGGCGGGTCCAACACCATCAACATGACTTAATTACAATTTTCTTTCTTAACATACAAGTATCAAGAAAGTTCTAATACAAGATGATATGGACAAAGACTCAAGAAATGAATCCTAGAAGCCTTCAATGGAGGCTTTGACCTAAAAATAAAATAAACAAAGCATGAAACCCATGCTTATAAATAATTTTTCTTTTAGAAATAATTTATTTTCTTTCATTTTGATATATGCATTGCATCATGACTCAAAAAAAATTATGAATACCAATACTAGTTACATTCTTCAACACATCTCATTAAATGTAGGTTCTAGAGACATTAAAGAGGCACCAAATACAGGAAAATCATAAGAAATGTGAGTTTGCACAGTAATATTTGGTGTATTTTGGATATGTGATAGGTAGAAGAGAGTTGAATATAGATCTTTCTGATATGGAGGCCATCAAAGTCTCTTTTGCATACTATCTTGTTTTAGGTTAGGAGTTCTTTTGTGGTAGCATAATAGACAAGGAAATTCATAGCCTCATTTTTAGCAATAACAACACTACTCCATAGCATAACAGTAAGTAATAAGAGTTTTTAGTTGGGAAAGGGTCAGTAAAATTCCTTTGAGGAGTTAAAGAAGAAAACGAGTGAATCATTGATTCTCGCATTACCTAACTTGCAAAAGCCTTTGAAACAGAGATCGATGCTAATGCGCATGTTATGGGAGTGGTCTTTATGCAGGAAAGAAGGTTTTATGCTACCATTCTAAATAATTTCACCAGGTGGTTCTAGACAAACCTACCTACAACAAGCATCTCTATGCTTTGGTGCAAGATATGAAAAAGTAAACATTATTTTATGGTGAAGGAGACAATAATCCACACATGTCATCAACCAATATAATACCTATAGTAGGTTATAACAAACTTGGAGTTACAAATTGATGGGGTTTTTACAATAATTTCATTTGGTGATAATTTATAAGAAGGGGAACACAAATAAGTTGACCAACATGCTTTCAAGGTGACCCACATCAAAGAAGGTGACCCACAACAAAGATCACAGCTTTGGGAACTCTATTGCACATGGAAACATTCACCCCTGATGTATAAAAATAAACATATATAGAGGATGGGGAATTCAAGAAGGTGTTTTAGTAGTTGCAGAGCTAGATTCATGGTGCACGATGGTGATAGTACAATTGAATACCATCTCTAAAATTAGATACTCTACAGGCTGTATATGTTATGTGTTTCTAAAGGTGAGCAATTAGAGTTTATCAGAGATGCTCATGCTTCAAAGGATGTAGGGAATTTTGGTGTAGATAAGACTGTGGCCAACTTTTAGAGATGTGTCCTAGCCCATGATGAAAGAAGAGGCAACTAGGCTCATAAGAGGATGCATCCTTTGTTGTACCAGAAACCCTAGTAATATGAAGCAAGTTCTATACCATCCCTTGTCTATACCCGCTCATCCTTGGGAAATAATTTCCATGGACTTTGTGGGAGGTTTATCTATAACTAGGAAAGGAACTGCATACATGTTCATGGTAGTTGATAAGTTCAGAAAGATGTGTGTTCTCATTCCTGCTAGAAATACCATAAGTGGGAAAGAAGTAGTGAAATTGTTCCTTGGACAGGTCTAGGTGCACTTTGTGATACTAAGGAGCATCATTTGAGATAGGGACACAAGATTTCTCCACGTGGGTTTCACTAGGGTAACAATACCATACCACGTGCATTCATATTGGCGAAAATATTGAGGAAAAAATAACATAATACATTGGGGGACATATAGGGGTTAAAGTATTTTTATATTGGCAGGTATAAAAAATGGACCTCGAAGTTAATGAAAAAATATAAAGGGGTATAAAAAATGTTAATAAAAATATTGATACCTACAATATCTAGTGAGAGTAGGGGTATTTTAAATTGGAAAGGTATATTGGGTTTGTTGACGGTGTTGTACCAACCAACATTCAGGGGCTCTCCTCGATATGAAGTCCCAACTAGACCTCACACCGTTTGGAGTAGGAGTCCCAGTAGTGGGTGGTAATGTAATGCTTTGACCGTGGAAACATGCATAGTAAAGTATGATAACTTTGGGTGAGAACAACTGTGTGACCCTACGGAGAGTCAAGTGTGATGCATGAAGGTTCCAACACATGAAGGGAAAAGGAAGTGCACCCCTGGGAAGCTTGTAACAGTATGCAACTTGAAAGGAACACATAAACAGAATGACATCACAAGCTAAGATGTGGAATAGTCCACAAGTTAAAGTGATGAATTAATCCAAAAAACACACATTCAACAAGATTCGTACAAATGTAGACAAAATAGTTCATAAGCATATGTGTAAGTTAAATAACATATATTTCCAATACAACTAGATTAGTCCTAATATATTAACAACATATTCATGAAAGCATGTTGGCTTTGATTTTATTATTATCAGTGAAAGTTCCATCCATACATACACCATTGACGACCACTAGCCCTAATAGTGGAACATTACAGTCAAGAACACCTTCTCCTCCAAAGAAGTATACTTGCTCTATGCTATGGAGAACCCAAGGCTCTTCATAATAATATCAAGCTCTTTCTAAGCCTAAGACTAGCTAAAAGCTTGGCTCCCAAAATCCTGTTACACAAGTTGTGAGGCTATATTTATAACAAGAGGGCGTGACTCTTCAACTCCCGTTTGTGACCTTTGGACTACCCTCATGACTCTTCAACATCTTTACAAAATGACACATTATATTGCATGGTGACTTTTGATATTCCAATATTCACACTTGGAATTTCACTTACAACATAATTACAAATAATATTACATTTTCAACTCATACCCATATAAGACAAAATAAGGTAGAGACAACCTAACAAGACACACCACTATGTTGTTGGATTTTAGGAGAATTCTAGCTCAACAACCTCCACTTGCTACTTCTTGGTCAAATATTGGTGCCAAGCTCGGTACTGTGTGATGGTGTCCTCAAACTGCTTCACGGTGTCTTGTTGGAAGCAAACTCTAGCCTCCATGGCATCTGAGTATACTATCTTGGAACCTATGTCCAACTCATTCTCAAGCATGAGGAACATTGACTTGACTTTGACAGGACCACCGATGAACTTCTACATGTTGTGTGCATTCAAATCCAAGTCTTCCTTGGTGGCTTCCTATCTTAGCTGCTCCAAGTACTCTTCGACCTCCTGCCAGACTTGGTTCTTAGGTTTAGCTTTGGTGAGGGAACCAATTGCTAGGATCTGGTATGTTCTCACTAAGACATCCAAACTACTATAAAACCGCACATATGAGGCCTATGTGCTACCAAATAATGAGGCAATATTCTTGTTGTTATGAATCAACATTCGAACCTTCGCTTTCTCCAGCTTTTCCTATGGATTCATTTTATTCACTGAGTCAAGTGAGGCCCTTTGAACCGCATTGTCAACTCCTTTACATAGGTGATATCCGCATGTATGTTTTTAGAGCTTTAACAAAATATTTTCTCTGCTACTGTAGGCCATGCAAACAGGCAACTGCTTTATGGAAAATGATCATAGAGATTCCACATGGTTTCTCCAACTGTTTATACTTCAAAAGGTATCACTATTGCCCCCAATGTGGAAATTGGATTCTGCGCTGCTGCTCGGAGTTGTTCTACCTCTTGCCTAGTAGCCTGCAAGTTATTTTTGAGTTCCTCATTCTCGACCATAAAATACTGAACAGTTGATCTTGTTGCTTCTGCATAGGCCAAGCTAGTTTGACAATGGTACTTGGATGCTTCTTGGTGTTCGATAATATCACCCTTTATTTTTTTAATGTAGGTGGTGCGTAATCATTTGGAAATTTCTTGCTCCGTGCTTGTACAATCCTCTTATGGAACTCATCGAATGATAGATTATACACATCCATGATGAGATCATCATCAAGGAGAACAACATCTCCTTGCTTTCTTAGGAATGACTATGCTGTTGGATGTGGTTGAGACTAAGGGATGACCTGTGGTTCTCTCAGAATTAGGTCAACATCTTCATGCTATGGCTCCTTTTCCAATTCCATGTCTATCATTTTGATCAATTACTCAATCTATTAAGAAATCTCTCGATCCTGCATCTGTTCACCTTCCTCCTTAGTTGTTGGTTGTTTCAATTCTTCAACCTATATCAGTGTGGTTTCCTCCATCATTACACCTTACCTTTGTTCTTCTTCCTGCTTTATCTTCTCTTCTCATTCTTTTCTCCTCAACTCATGTTCTTCCTTCAAATTCTTCTCTATTTCCTGTAGCTTTAGTTTTACTTCTTGCATCCTCTACTTTTCTCTCTTCCTCTGCTCTACTTTGTTCATCCTTTGTTCCATCTTTGCTTCCATTACAAAATCTTCCTTCATGATAAGAGGATCTACTTTCATTTTGAAACTTTTCTCTCCCTCTAGACCATCAACAATCTTCCTCTTTCCCTTGTCCCACATAGGATTGTTGCCTTTTGTTGGTGTTATTTTTTCTTCTGGAACTACTATTGTTTGTGGATCATCCTTAAGAGTCCTTGTTATATTGACTGGATCATTAGGTCTGGAGGTATTATAACAGTACCTCCAAGGATACTCCTCTAGCCATTGAAATTCCCTGCTGATCCATGGAAAGTAAACTCTCGTACAATGGTCTTTGAAAATACTGTGGGGATCATACGGATTAAAGTCCTTAGTGCTGAAATCAATTTTCACTATCTCCTTAGCCTTGGCATCTACAAATTTCAAGTTCTTTATCTCATATAATCCGATCCAAAAAGGAAGAGTGGGCCATGGTGACTTCTTCTTCCTATGCAACTCTACTGAAAACCCTATAGTGATATGGTGTGATACTTCTTGCATCATCATTTTTTCAGTGGAATACCTTAGTAAGACATGTGGAGGTTTCTCTATTCCAAACAATCTGATGAAGGTGCCACCTGGGGAGGCATACCAATCTGTAATGTCTACTATCACTTCCATTATTTCTCGGGACATTCAAGGTGGATCTTGTTCAAAGATAAGCTTATATAGCAGGATGATAAATTGGTTAGTTAGTCGTGCTATTACTCCTCAATAACTGCATTCTGAAAGCAACTTACAATAGATGTTCACGGTAGTCTCTCATGGTGTCCAAGTCTAGTTCATGCCAGGTAACTATTACTATGCATATATTGCATCTTGTAAGTATGCAGACATATAGAACCTTGCTCGCTCATCCTTGGGCGAATTCCAAGCTTGAGCTATATGGGACTTCAATTATTAAGCCAACAGATCCAACCAGTTGAATGACCTCCCATCACTTACCAATTGGTTCAATAAGACTGCCCACCCTTCATGAAAGGTTTCCCTACTCTATTGACCATATATTATGTAAGTGAATATAATCAAGAACTGGTAAGCCTTCCTAAGAAACTTTTCTTGTAAACATGGGTGGGTGTCTATCGAAACTTTGATGGCTCTTTCACCCAGCACTTGACAATGTCTCTTGTGTTTACATAGTTGTGGGTGGCATAGAAAAGTGACTCCATGCGCTTCACGTGGTCAACTAAGTGATACATATGATGAAAGTCTTCTACCCTGAAGGTGGCAATCTTCTTCCTGCTAGCACTATTTAATGTCATATTCTGTTCATCTGTATCTAAGACAATTTAGTTGATGATGTCCGCACATGGAAAGGAAAGGTACCTACATGCAACCTTGTATAACCCGAGTGCCGGATACTAAGACAGAGCTGCCGATACTGTAAATCTGCCTTAAAATCCTTTGAAAAAGTGTTTTTGATCTGTTTCCATGTCAGTGTTGTTCTCTTCTCAATAAACAGTTGAGTATTAGCATACACGGGTAAATCAACAGATTTCTTCTCAACTACTTCCCCAATAATTTTCTCGATGGTTTCATTTGATGCAAATCTCTTAGATGCCATGTTAACTATGATTTCTAGAGAGATGTTCAACAACTATTGTACCTGTGGGACGTAGATGACACTCATGGAAAGAAAATTCTAGTTTAAAGTAAAACAACTTCAAGGAAAGTTCAAGCAACAAGATGGGCACTGTATGTGAAGGATTGCACAATTTTTCTTGACAGGGGGACTGGCTGACTATGGGAAATGTGCACTGCACAGTCCTAACAACCAAGGTGGAAGCCTGATGACTGGAGTTGCACAATGCACAATTAAGCCTGGGTAAAGGACTAGGAGAGACCATACATTACACAATATTAGTGGCCAAGATGAGAGGCTAGCTCCTAGAACTACACAGTGCACAGTTGGAGCCATCTTAGACTATGCACTCCATAATTCCATAGACCAAGCATATGGCTTGAGCCTCCCAATTGTGTAGTGCCAAAGACAACAAAATAAAAATGCACCTGGAAAATCAATGATGATCCCACTAAAGGCTCCTGATTTCCTCGAGAATGTTAGAGCTCCAAGATCGAATATGAAAATGAGCTCTAGCAACATCGATTAAATAGATTGCACAAATTAGGGTTTATGATGCACATACCTAAAATCAAGGAAAAAGAGACACTTAGTAGAAGTTTCTAAAAATAATGCAAGTGCCTCCTTCAAGATACTAAAAATAGATCCCTATTTTATATGGATTCTTTTTTTCTTTTTTTGGTTTTTTTTGGGAAACTTGCCATGCACACTGCTAGGAAAGACAATGCAGTTTCGGGAACTGGGCAACTTTCTGACTCGGTGCACTGCACAATTTTTTAGCTTAGTGAGGGTTGCACAATTTCAGGGCTCATTGTTGGGTTGCCTCTTGATGACTACACATTTTCTGAGATCAAGGCTCACTAGCAGTCAAGACTGCACAATTCCCATTAGCAAGGTTAGTTTCCCTCAAGATTTGCGCAGTTTCTGGGGGCAAGCCCAGAACTACTGTGGGAGAAAATTAGGAGATCATCTTGTTAGTTAGAAAATGAACTAAGTAAGCAAAGACAAGTCAGAATGAAAAGGGTAAGTCTCAGTCAAAGCACAAATACCTGGATCAATGCGAGATGATATGATGTGGTTAAGGAAGACTCCAAAATCGAAGCATGGGAAAAATTTTGGAGGCTGGTTGTAGCCACTACAACATGTTTGTATTGGTAGGGTGTTAAATAATGTGACTTTTAGAGGAATTCTCCAATATGTAATCAAATTAGGGGTATTTTTTAGTATGCCATGAATACATGTGATATCTCAAAGGTTCATTGAGTGAAGCCCCCATGGATTTCTTAGTGTACTTTGGACTAAATTGTGAGAGAAGATGGACATGAAATTGGAAAGGTATACAACATTCCATCCACAGAAAGATGGGAAAATGAAGTTGTTAACATAAGTTTAGTGAACCTTTTAAGCAAGGAGAATTTTAAGGATGGAAAATTTTCTTGAAGTTTAAAAACATTGGCGAATCTCACTAATTCATAATATGCAAAATATAAAATGTTTATTGATATATTTGTAAAATTATTCAAATTTATAATGATTTTATATATAGTCTCTATATAATGTTGGTGATTTTTAAGGTAAAATGATTTTACATTCTAAAATTTAGGTGAATCATCTTTTATAAAAATTGGAAATTGGTGAATCTTTTTTGTGGAAAAATCATGGAAAATTAGCCCACTCGACAAACATTAGCCCCTAAAATTTTCCATGCTTTTAAGGGGTTACAAATAGAAGCATCTGAAGACTTTGGATGAAAATTTGGTATGTACACCACTGTTGTGAAACCAGCTCACAAAAAGATAGAAAAGATAGATAAACGCCTTAGAAATAGGCCTCTTCGAGGGGGAAACGTCCTTTACATTACACAAATGAACAATTCTTGGATGATACAAATGACAAGACCTCCTTTCTATATATAGGAGTCTAAGAGGTCATAATATAATCAAAGATGACATAACAATAATAATGTAAGGGCACAATAATAACAATAGTGGACTTCTATGGGGCACAATAATAACAATATGGGGACTACATGGGCACAACAATATAATAAGGGGGTTGCATTAATAACAATAAGGGGTTATACTAGTAGTATGGGGACCTAACATGCCCTCTCTTTCAAAAAGTGTTGTCCTCAATTCTTCAATAGTTCTTGATGCTTCTGTATAAAATTCTTGTACTCCCATGTGCAATCTTCAGCAAGTAAGTTCTTCCACTTGATGAGATACTCTAAAATTGATCAATTTCATAGTTGTTGGGTTCTTGTTTCTGTGACTGCCCCAGGCTCCAATATGATTTTTCCTTCCTTGTCAAGTTCTGGAAATATCGTTTGAATTGAGATATTCTGCAACTTTTGAATGAGTGGCCACACTTCTTTGTCCTTCTTCCATTCATCCCTTGTTTTGTTTATCCAATTTGGTTGGATAATAGAAATAGCACCAAACAACGCTTGCACATCCTCATCCTTTCTTGAGCATGCATCTGCAATGACATTTTTCTTCCCTTTTTTTGTAGATGGCTCCAAAGTCATAACCTAACATATTTGTGACCCATTTTTTTGTTCTTCTAAAGATAATATTTTTTCTAAAAAGTATTTAAGACTATCATGATCCATTTCTACCTTGAAGTGTCTTCCCATTAGGTAAAGTCGCCATTTCTTAAGTGCATGTAGTATCACTAACATTTCCTTCTCATAAATAGCTTGCTTGAGATGTAGTCGTAAAAATACCCAATCACCTACATCAAAACTTATTTCACTGCGATGTTGATCTACCTGTTGTTTCATTCGATTTTGCACCAAAGTGGTGTTATCCTTTAAAAGTTGGAGAACTTGTGGTTGATGCTCAATGTGATCTTTCACTGCTTGAATCTTTTTCTTCTTGATATGTCCTTTTATATTGAGAGTTTTAGGAGTGGTAATTTCTTCCAATGCATTACAAGATATGGTCAGATTCATTTCTTGATGCTTGATGTGATCTTTCACTTCTTGAACATTTTTCTTCTTGATATGTCCTTCAATCTTGAGAGTTTGAGGAGTGGTAATTCTTGCCAATGCTTTACAAGATATGGTCAAATTCATTTCTTCTTTCTCTAAGGTTTGTTCTTGGTGTATATCCTCTTCTTTTGATGTTTCTTGATCCTTTTCTTCCTCCTCTTCGCAATCAATGTAAAATAATTTCTTCTCAGCACACTTATGACCTGTAACGTATTTGTTATCACAATTGTAACAAAGCCCTTTTTCTCTTTTTTCTTCCAATTGTTGTGGTGTCAACCTTGTAGGTTTTGGAAGGCTAAGAGAAACAACACTTCCATATTTGTAGTTGTGAGGGGTAGACTTCCTTGTTTCCATAATTTTTATTTCCAATTTTCTTGCCGACCTGAATTTCGTCTCTAATGAATCAGGTTCCGAAAGATGAACCTCATGTTGAATGTTATCCTTTAAAGTCCCTATGGAGAAATCAATCCTCTGCTTCTCTGGAATATCATTTTCCCTTATATTCAATTTTTGAAATTCCTCAATGTGCTCTTCCATTGAACACTTTTGTTTGAGATTTATCAATTGGCTAAAGAACGTGTTTCTCTTGGTATCCTCATAATGTGCTATCATTTACTCCGTGAAAATTGACCACATGACAAGTGGTTTATGAGAACAAATCCCTTTATACCATAAAAATTGATTCGGTTCTAAATAATTAGATGAAAGATGTACCATTTGTAATAGTGGTACACCATGTAGATCAAAATATTTCTCCATCTGTAGTATCCAATTTACTAGATCCTTGCCATCAAACTTCCTCATCTCACTTTTTTCTTGATTTTAGGAGCTCGATCTTCAAAATGACTATAACTCTGTAATTTCATATATTTAAGTTCTGAAATTGTGGCCTGTAATAGCCCTCTAAGTCCTCTTTCTAACTCCACAAGTCTGATCACAATTGGATTCATGAAGAAATATTTATTCTCAATCTCCCGCGATGACCTAATTATAGACTAGTTCAGTAGAGTGAACTTGTACGACATGCAATGTGTCACTGTTTCAACCTTACGCTCTGAAAATTATACCCAAACAAAATAAAGTCTGTCCTATTTTTGTAACTTCTTACAAAATTTCAATCTAATGCTCAGAGAGAAATTTATGATGTTTTTCTCAAGGTCACCTATTTAGGATGTAATTCAGGAGTCTGCAAAAACCCTAAATTTCTCAAATCATATATCTGAAAATATAGCGAGCCAAGATCTGAAATTTGGACACAAGGTTTACACTAATTTCTTCTCAAATGGGTTTTCTTTTTAGCTTCTAAAACTTCGTAGCGAAAACAGTATAGCGAAAATTACACGATGACCTGTTTTTGATGAAATTCTAGATCGTGCAAAAACCATAACTTCCTCAGATCATATCTTCGAAAATATATCGAGACAAGATCTAAAATTTGGACCCGAGGTTCAACGCGATTTATTCTCAAATGGGTTTTTGTTTTTGCTTCTGAAACATCGCAGAAAAAGAGTTATAGCAAAACATCCACGATGACCTATTTGGAGTAGAGAAACCCTAGAATCCAAAGCTATGATACCAAATGTTATGAAACCAACTTACAAAAAGATAGAAAAGATAGATAAACATCTTAGAAATAAGCCTCTTTGAGGGGACAACCTCCTTTACATTACATAAATGAACAATTCTTGGATGACACAAATGACAAGACCTCATTTCTATATATAGGAGTCTAAGGGGTCATAATACAATCAGAGCCAACATAACAATAATAATGTAAGGGCACAATAATAACAATATAGGGACTACATGGGTACAAAAATATAATAAGGGGGTTGTATTAATAACAATAAGGGGTTACACTAGTAGTATAGGGACTTAACAACAACATTATTATAGAATAATAGTTCACACTTCTACAAGTACAAGAGACATTGAAGAGGTCATTAGAAAAGTACATGACTAAGATTGATCAACACATAACAATGAATTCATTCAAGGTGGGAGATAGAGTATGGCCAAATTTGAATAAGGATAGGCTACAAGGTCCTAGTCAGAAAAACAAGGCTTTGTAGTCTACCTCCATACATGCACATTTACTTAGTAGTGAATGTGGAGAATCTAAAACTCTATGAGCCTTCCATGTTAGTTAATGCATATGAATGATAATACCTTATGCTCAATCTTGGCCTCAATCACTATACACCTCTATATTTGTGCCAATATCAGCCTAAAATCTTGAATTTGTTCCATTATTAATTTAATGTCTCATAGATAGTGCATATGGGGTGGACTATTGTTGTATTGTCTTGACAATGAGACACTTCTTCCATTCTCTTCTGTCTTCAAGCCTCTAACAATGCTTCTACTTAACATGTCGATTTTATACAATGCACTCAAATTTTCTTCACTAATTTCGATTGTTTGGACATGCATGCCACCAATAAGAAATGTTCACTCCATGCCTGATATTTATCACTAGCCTCAAATTTCCTCCCACTACAACCTATCCCTCTTAACATTCATTATCTATAATTTCTTTCTATAAGGATGCACTTCTCCAAAACTAGATCTCTAGTCCTCAAGGAGTTGTCATTGGCAAAACCAAACATGGTATTGAATTTTACCAAAGCTCCAGCTTGAGACCCCTTGAAGCATTCTTGATCACAAATTCACACCATAACAAATTTTTCCTCATGTCACTTACACTTGAAGTTCCTAGTCATGTAAACATTCATTTCAACTACAACTCTTATTTGTATCTTGCCTCCATATATAAGAGAGGTCGTGCCTTTTTCTCAAATAAGGTAAGCATATTATCAGTTTGTAAAGTTTGGAGTAATTATTGACGTCATATATCAAATTAGACAAATTAGATAAAGTGTTTTGAATATGTGACAATTTTAGTGATAATCAATGTGTTCTATTATAATTTGCAAAGATATCTCCCTATGACCTTTCCTCCTGTAGCTGTAAAATTGAGGATTAAGAAGTTGATAAACCTAAGAGGAAAATACAATGGAGTGGTAGAGACTAGAGCAATAGTGGGACATGGTTTTTGACTACAATTCCTACAATAATCTCATAAATCCATGAATCAATGAGTAGAGGGCTACAATCATGCCAGAGAGGTTGAACATGATGAATCATGTGGGAGAATATGAACATGCCATATCCCATGCCTAAGGATCATTGTGTACAAGTAAATGAATAAAACAAGTTCAATAGATGTTTGCATATATCAATAACCACAACACGTTGAGGCATCTCATAAACACCTAAAATGCACTAAGAAATGTCTTATGGTGTGATTAAAAGTTATGTTTTACTACCAAATATTTTTACACGCGCAATTATATATATATATATATATATATATATAAAAATAAGATGGTGTTTTTTATGGAAATAATAAATAAATATAATATGTGAATAAATAATATAAATTAATATCAAATTTTTTAAATTAAACATTAAAATTATTCAAAATATAAAATTTATATGAAATTAATCTTATGATATCATAAAAGAAACATCAACTAACATTTATGTTGAAACAACTTTTGCTTAAACAACAATAATAAAATTACTTATATTTACGAATAATACAAATATTTATTTTTCATGGTTAATTCACAAATAAATTATTATTATAATTTACTATTTTGAGAATACACCAATTTTCTTAAACAACCTATCCTATATAACTTAATAATTTATATTTATATTTATATTTATTTAATTTTTCCTAATGATATAAAAGGGAACTTTAGTCATGCTAATCACTAAGTATATCATAATCTTGTGTCGCTGTAAGATCGAATGACACTATGTGACAATTCCCGCTTCCATTTGATTTCTCTTATATATTAATCAACATACCCAAGTCTCGTTGTGAGATGCAGTGAAATTTATTTTCATGTTGTTATCTCTCAACTTTGTTCCTTTAAGATGTTTATAAAGTTGCTTAGAATATTCTATATAGACAATTTTAGAGATAATATTTAATTTCATATTAGCAATTGCTTTTTTAAAATTAAAATTTCACTCCTAACAGAATAACCATATTAATTCATAGAATAAATACCAATATATTATTTAATATATTGAGTGAAATGTTTAGTGTCACGGACATAAAAATTTTATTATGATTTTTTTTAATAATATAATAGTAATAGTAGTTTGTTTTTAAAGTTTACTGAAAATTACTTATCAGTATTGTAATATAACATTTAATTACTGTATATTAAACTAAACGACTATACATACCGTTTATTGATATATTTATTAATTAAAAAAAAATGATTAATATAAGAACTTAAATTATTACTTAACTGGTAAGGATGTCGAAATATGTAGAAGTTGAATTATTGCAAACTAAAATTTTAATTTATTCATGGAAAATACATAATTTAAAAAATAAATTATATTTATCAATGTTGAAAAAAATCGTGATTAGCCAATCACCTTAATTATGGATAACTACTTGCTTTAAAATTTATTTAACTTAAAAAAAATTAAGAAAATATTATTTATTAAAATAAATATAATTTATTTTTTTTAAATATAATAAAAGTTAAAATTAAAATAAATTAAAATATTTTTACATCCAATAAAGCAATTTTGTTTTCCCCAATACAACCATCTATCCAGTTGCATCTTTTTATATATATTCCAAAATAATAACATTGAATACTATATATATATATATTATATATATGCAGGTGTAAGCCTAATTATAGTCAAAATGACAATTTTCAAGTTAAAATGACAATTTTCATGAACATTTTCTCTTTAATTTTAACCAAAATTATATTTTTTAAAACTTGAGATTAAGTTATTTAAACTATGGAATTTGAATGCCTCATAAGTTTTTCTACATAAACACTGAATTCATTTATGTATTCAAAATTGTATTTTAAATAACAAAAAGATTGCATTCTTACATGAAATTATATAACTAAATGCTTGTGAAAAAAATAAATATATCTTAAAATATTATTACATTAAATAATAATTTAAAAATATTTACCTTTATAACTAGATTCTTAAAAAAAAATATATATTGCTAAAATATATTAGATTAAATAATATTAATTAAAATATTTAAGTTTTAATATTACTATTACAAAATTAAAAGTATTCACTACATATAAAATTATGGACAACCATACAATTTATTTATTGGTACTAGACCATTAAATTTCAAACAATCAACTTATTATGGGATACAAAATAGCCTATTTGCTTTGATATTGCTGAAGTGGAAGATCCTGGGCTTCGTGCGATTCCAGCAAAATAACCTGAACTCGTATCGGGAAACTTCAATACCAATTGGAAATCGAAGCAACGAAATTGAAAGTGCCCATGAGTAAAGCCCAACATAAAGCAGTAGTTTATAACCCGACTTTTTGAAAGTCTTTCTGGCGAATTTTTCCGGTCAAAATCCAGCAGCAATTCATTGGAATCCCAAGTTTGATAGCTAATTTCTGCACAATCAATGGCTCCCAGGGTTTTTCAGGGCACTGAATCCAAATATACAGTTAAAAAACCATTTTAACTGCTAAAAATCAAGATTTAACCTCATTTCTTCCGCCGGATTCCGTAACCGGAATCTCCAAAAAGTCACATTATAGACAACTCCCAACATAAATGTTTTAAATCAAAAACACATATTTCTAAGTAATGAACAATAACATGTTTAATTTTGTAGATAATGAAAATTCAGATAAATAAATTAAATATTAAAAAAATAATAAATTCAATTTTTAATGTTAAATTATAGAAAATAAAGCTTTTAAATCACTAACGCATATTCACGGCAATAAACATGTTTAATTTCATGTTTAATTTGTAGCTAATAAATTTTATAATAAAAATAAAATTTAAAAAAATAATAAATTTCAATTTTTAATGTTAAAAATTATTAGAAATATTGTATTTAGTCCAAAGTCAAAATAATTATGTTTGGACCCAAAAACCCAATGCAATATCTACCACTGAAGACATCAACTGATGATGATTATAATAATAAAATAAATATTAAATTAATATATAAATCTAATACCATGAAAATGATTTATTTTTAAAAAGTAAAACTGCTCTTAAAATTAATAAATTTAAAATAAAAGTACATCTATACTAATATGCAGTGGTCTATAACGCAACTTTTTGAAAGCCTTTCCAGCGGATTTTTCTGGGCAAAATCCGGCAGCAATTCATTGGAATCCCAAGTTTGATAGCTAGTTTTTGCACAATCAATGGCTCCCAGGGGTTTTCCACGGCGCTGAATCCAAATATGCAGTTAAAAAACCATTTTAACTGCTAAAAATCAAGATTTAACCTCATTTCTTCCGCCGGATTCCGTCACCGGAATCTCCAAAAAGTCGCATTATAGACAACTCCATATAATATTTCGTTTTGATTTATAGTTCACAATATTAAATATTAGTTAGATTAAATTTTATTTTTTTTAAAATAACTACATTTGATTAAACTTAAGTCTCCCTTCCATAGGTGAAATCTATGGAAAACATCGTTTAAAAAATTAGGAAAATTGCGGAAGATATTCCATCCAAAGCATATTTCGATGTCTTAAGAGACTTAAAAAAAGAAGAAGACAAAATGCTAATGATGAGTGTAAATTGAATATATTTGAATTAAAGATTAATGGCCAAGTCAAGCTAGCTATAATTTTCTAATGCCAAATGAAGTCTATTAAAAAAAAATTCTTAGTAGCCCTATGTGTTGTAAATTTTGTGTTTTTTTGGGACAATTTTATAAGCTATTCACCTACAAAGCTCTTCTTTTTTGTCAGATATATATTCTCCTCAAAAAAATCATGTATTCCTATTGAGAAAGTGAAAACAATTGGAACATTTTGATGAATTGACTCTATAATGCTTGATGTATTTGTTGTAAACCATGCATAGAATTATATAATTTACAAATACTCTTCCGCTTAAAAATAAAATAAAATCTATATAAATATGCTTAAACTATATTAATATTAAAATAAATTAAAATGTTTTCGCATTAACCTTGAAACTTATACTTGAAAATAACAAACCTTTTAGTATTTTTCTAGACACAAAGCATAATAATATACCCCATTTATAAACTTTTGTAACAATCAACTTTTCCTTATATGCTTATAGACAATCCCTAAAAGTATAAATAAGAAATATGAAACTATTGTGTGTGGGGACATGATTTATGAGGGATTTCAACCTTGAATCTTATCTTTTACATAATACTTAATAACACAATGATCATCATATGAGTTGCTCCTCATAGACAAATTTTTAATTTATTATTTTAAGGAAACATATTTTAGTAAATTTAAATATAAAGTATTTGGAGTGGTAAGTGTTAGCTTCGTTGACAAAAGGCCCAAAATTGGATCCATATATGTCCTAAAAATCTCCAAATTTGCTTAGGAGCATGTCAACGGGTCCATTAATGCACTTGACAATTTCAATTTTGGCTCAAAGGTCATATAATGATCAAAATCGGCGTAAGAGGAAAGACCTTGGAAGGGCATAAATGCACTATCGGGATGCTCAAAACACTCTAAAAACATGGAAAAAGCATTACCGCAGGCTTAAACTGGGTGTTGCACAACCACCGTTAGATCTGGACGATCAATGGCTAAGATCTAAGTGACAAATCGCATATCGTCCAGGCAAAGGTGACAAGCTTAAAGTAGGCGCATGACACCGCCGATTAGTGATCGCCGATGATCAAATCGACGGGTCGCATCGGCGAGGAGCTATGTTATATATATATATATATATATATATATATATATATATATATATATATATATATATATATATTATAATATATATATAATATTATATATATATATATATATATATAATATATATATATATATATATATATATATATATATAAGGCCCGAGGAATGAGCGATTAGCGATTGCATTTGGATCGCATTGCTGTATCACATCAGCGCTATACTAAGGGGTGAGGTCTATGCACATACAGACGGGCGACCTGATACCCAGACCCGGCGACGCTACAAATGATTTCTTATAAAATTTCAAGTCCATGCCCAAGCAGTTTTTAATGTATTTGGTATATTTTCATTATATAACAAAAATTACAAAGGAATCCTGGCACCGCCAATAGCGATAAAACCCCAGACCCGATGGGTTCTAAAATGATGTATTATAATATTTCAGGTCTAGGGAAAGCCATTTTTCAATGTTTTTCATAGTTTTTATGTAGTTACAAAATACATAAGCCAGGTCGAATGTGACTTGCGATGGTGACAAGGCCGGATCCAATGGATAATTAAGTCATATTTTAGGACTTTTGAAATCCAGAATGAACAGTAAGGGGCAGGAATTCTCAAAATTGTTGTGATTTCTATTCATAACAGAAAGCAGTCACTATCCGCATTTTAAAGAGATTTCTTAGGCCCAAAGAGCCATTTCACCATAGAGCAAGGGCAGAATCCATGACAAAGTGGTCATGGAGCCACAACACACCACACAGCCAAATTAAACAAGATCATGGAGCGCCAACAACACAGACAAAGCAACAACCATCCTAACAAACATTATGGGGCATCTCTAGCACGAGAGAGCTCCCAGGCGTCACAGCAAGCTACTCAAAATATCTAAATATGGTTAGTCTTCTGTCAGAAGAAGAAACCTTTGAACCATGCTGCCTATTGAGGGAATCAATTAGTTGAAGAGATAAAAGGATAAATAGACCCCTGAAGCCTCAAAAGGCTCAGGATCATTGTAAATAGGCTATAAATAAGTGTTAGTAAGATGTAATAAGGGTTCAACTTCTGGAGACTGTTGCTACTTTGTTCCTTCAAGCTCTTCATCTTTATTCTAGCAATATAAGCTTCTTTTGCCATCATATGTTCAACATCCATTCTCTTTATTGTTTTATGTTTGCACTTGAACAATTTGTTCATGTTTCCTTTATGTCTAACTCCAGATAATCGTTATCTTATCTATGCTTTGATAACTTATACTTGCAAGCTTCTTTGTTGCCTATAGCTGACCATTCATATGTGGTCATATATGCATCTGCGGGTACAGTCACTATTCTCTTTTATTGCATGTAGCTAGTCATTCATTTATGTTTATGTATGCAATCTACTGATACAGTAAGTATTCTCCATCTATCCATTAAATCTACAAATTATTGAGCATTAGTGGTTTAAAGCCTTATGTTGTCGAGCGCGTTCATGCATGCCTTGAATGGGAATAGAGTTGAAATGGTTATCTAACTTGATCCAAACCATCATTTATTTAAATAGATTAGAGAACAATATTGAAGATTATATGTTACCAGGCATCTCTAATCTGCAACATAGGAGAGCTTCCTAGAGTACTAACATAATTGGCACCACTGCTGGGGAGAGGAAGCTGAAGCTCAGCTTCCATGGGAGACAACACAAATCCAGCTTTGATGATAGACAAAGTCTGGACACTTTTTATGGTTGTAATCATCTATCTGGTGAATCTACTAGAGGCCGAACCTTTTTGGCGACTCCACATAATAGTTCTGGCTCAGTTTGTGAGGCATGCTCGAAGAAATCCTTAGAAGTCACAAGCTGATCTAGTACCTGACCCTGAAAAAATCATCAAAGAAAGAAAGGCATTATAGAAAGGAACATTAGATTCAGGTAAACCTAAACAATCTTCTATATCTCTTCAAGAAAATCTTGTAATAGAACAAATACATGTTGAGAGAATAGCTTCTAATACTAGCAACGAAGAAAATATCTTAGAGATTCATAAGGCTCCTTATTCTTTAGGTTCTCCTTTTGTTGTAAGTCCGAAGAAAACCTCACCTCCTATCCATCATACTCCTTTAGCCCTATCAATCACTCCTCAACCCTCTGTCATTCAGACTTCCAGTACCCATATAGCCATCACAGCTACGGCAGGTCCACAAGCACCTACCAAAATGGACAGAATCATAGCTGCTAGGTATGGGCCTCTTATACTGCCCACTCTTTTGAATGCCATGCCTATTGGATAATATCAGAAGTATATGCCTAAGTTCACTGGGACTGAAGGTATTACTGCTGAAGAACATCTTGAGTCATTCTATAGCTATGCTGATAACCTGGAAATTACTGAAGATGATGTCTGGATGAGAGTCTTTGTCCAAACCCTAGATGGAGAGGCTAGAAAATGGTTCAAATAACTGACCCCAAGATTTATAGCAGATATTGAGGCTTTAGATGATGCATTCCTAAAGAATTTGGGGGGATAAGAAGGATCTACTCTACTACCACATCGATTTTGGCAACTTAAGAGGGAAAATGGTGAGTTGTTGTCCAATTTTAATAAGAGGTTTAACTGCATGCACAACAAGATACCAACTGAAGTAAAACCCACCGCTACCTCTGCTAGACTCACCTATGCCAGTGCTTTTGATTATGATTTATGCCTACTGTTGAGGGAGAGGCGATGTGCTACTTTGGCTGATATGCAAGATGCAGCCTTGGAAGTAGAATCAAACATCATGGCTATAGAAAAGCTCAAAGGTAATATTGATAGGAGAAGACAGAGGGGCAAGTCTTCATCATCCTCAGATCCCAAGATCGATAAAATGACTAAGATGATAGAGTCATTAGCCTCTGAAATATCCAAATTAAAGGTTGAGCAGCACCCAAGGAAAGGGAGAGCACCTAATACCTTTGGTCCTAGAAATCCAAATCCAAATCCATATAGAAGAACTAATGAGCAGTTGTAGATTTTGCAAAGAAACAAAGATGATAATGAAGACCAAAGGTTGAGGGCTCCTTTCAAAAATGTAGTCATGGAAGAAGAGTAGTTTGAAGAGGAGGATAAAATCCATTGTCTAGAAGACAAAGGCAATGCTTCCTTTTTTACCTCGGCTGCCTATGAAAAGTCATTATGCAATGACAAGATCATCCAAGAATGGGATGGTAAAACTATTCTACAAACTATAGATCAGCAAAGATATAATTTGAGGTCAAATACCAAGGAAACTCCTATTCAAAGAGCTGATGTCCCTGCAGTATAGCAAGCTAATAAAAAAAAACAATCGGCAGTTGATCCCATCATCCTCAAAGCTCTAGCTCATGAGGTAAGAGGCCTGGACAAGTATCCTTCCCCTTTCAGTTTTCGATCTGAGATCTAGAAGCTAAGAATACATATGCCTCTGATTGAAATAGTGAAGAATGAGTCCTTCAAAAGATCCATCCTTGAGGCCCTCGAGCCTAAAGCCATCCAAGCCTACACAGAGCATGTAAATCTGCAAGATGACAAGCTAGTTATTATTCTCAGCCCAATGATTGAAAATTGTGAAGACAACTCCCCATCATTCTATGTATCTCTGACTATCCATGATAAAATCCTTCATAGTTGCCTTCTAGACACTAGAGCCAGCCATAATCTAATGCCCAAGATTGTCATGGATGAGCTGGGTTTGGAGATTACCAAGCCTTATGATGACCTGTTCTCTTTTGACTCTAGAAAAGCAAAATGTTTGGGATTAATCAAAGACCTAGCCATCACTTTGTGTTAGCTGCCCATGAAAAGCATGATGATGGATATTGTGGTAGCAGATGTACCCCCCAAGTTTGTCATGTTACTTTCCAGAGGTTGGATCATTACAAAATGACCTGTCTTATGCTATTGTTCCAGTTTTCGAAAGTGAGAGCAAGAGACTGTACAGAGAGGCATAGTTGGCTTATATAATCAGCAATGAAAAGAATCCTACCAATCATCCCATATATGCTATCGACATTGATTTTGGAGCTTGTATTCTTCATATTGAAGAATCTCGGTTGGCCTCCACACAACTCAAGAAACTAGTTTGCCAGATCACAGAGGAAGAAATCCCACAGAATTGGGATATGCTTTTTGATGGGGCTTTCTCTAAAGAAGCTGTAGGGGTAGGTGTATTCCTTGTGTCCCCAACACAGGAACACATTCATTTATCCTTCAAATTAACCTTTCAGGTCACAAACAACATCACAAAGTACGAAGCATTGATTCTGGGCTTGAGCGCTGCTAAAGAAATGGGTATCAAAATCCTGAAAGTGTTTGGGGATGCAGATCTCATTATTCAGCAGGTAAATAAATCTTTCCAATCTATGCATCCAAGGTTGAAGGCATACAGAGATGAGGTATGGAGGCCCAAGGAATCTTTCAATAATTTCAGTATTTCTTATATTCTGTGATGAAGAACCAACTTGTCAACTCCCTTATTGTCTCTGCTAGCATGTTTATTCGTCCTTTGCCCCCTAAATTGACATATGAAGTTCAGGTCAAATACAGGTCGTCTCTGCCTGACAATGTAAAATATTGGAAGCTTTTTGAATACGATGAGGAAATTAATATGTTTCTACAAGTCATTGGGTAATTTTTTGAAACGTGCATCGATCATGAAAATGAAACCATGGAAGAATGCATCTAGTCCAAGCTGAAAAGAAAAATTGGACAAAGAAGCATCATCCAGCTGCCCAACAATCACATACCAAAAGGATTGGTGCCTCTAGAGAGGCTTTTTCAATCATAATGATGTGCCCTATAATGCGGCCAAAACAGAGAATGAGTCTGTTGTCTGTAAACATAATATAGGTAGTCCATCCCATCTAAAAAACATAAATCTATCCTCGCATTTGTCCTTTGCCCAGAATTCTGAGTATTGCACCCTCATGAAGCAATTCACTTACATTTTTGCCTGGGAATATAACAATCTTAAAATATATTATGTAGACATCATTCAGCATAAGATCCCACTAGAAAAGAACACCATACCTTTTAAGCAAAAATTAAGACCTATCAGCCCTCTCTTATTGCCTTCGATTGAGAAAGAAATCAAGAAGCTATTGGATGCCAAAATCATAGTCCCCCTAAGGTATTCAAAGTGGATAGCCAACCTTGTGGTGGTAAGAAAGAAAAATGGAGAAATCAGGCTTTGTGTCGAATTCAAAAGTCTGAACAAATGCTCTAAAAAAGATAACTATCCCCTACCCAAGATGGAACACTTGCTGCAAAGAGTTTCAGGGGCTAGAGTCATGTCTTTCTTAGATGGATTTTCAGGTTACAATCGGATAGTTGTACACCCTGAAGATTAGGAAAAGACTGCCTTCACTAATCCTTGGGGCACTTTCATGTACTCAAAGATGCCTTTCAGACTGATGAATGCTGGGGCTACTTTTAAGAGGGCCATGGACATGGCCTTTGTGGAAGAAAAGGACAAGTTTGTCCTTATTTATCTTGGTGAAATAACAGTCTTCTCTAGTAGCCATAAAGATCATTTACAACATTTAAAGAAGGTCTTCCTAAAGTGCAAACAGTTTAGAATCTTAGTAAACGCAAAGAAGTCACAGTTTGCTCTAGAAGAAGGCAAACTTCTAGGACGTATTGTTTCTGTTGAAGGTGTGAAGATTGGTCCAACAAGGGTTCAAGCCATTCAGACATTGTCCATCCCAAGGTTTAGAAAGGACATCCAATCCTTCCTGGGTAAGATTAACTTTGTAAGGAGGTTCATTCCAAACTTTGGAGAGCTAGTAAAGAATATCACCTCCATGCTGAAGAAAGGATTAGAAATAAAATGGACAGCTGCTTCAAGAAGCTCTTTTGAAGACATCAAGCAAGCTATCATGGAAGCTCCCACTCTAATTAGCCCAGATTACACTAAGGGGTTTTGCATCTTCTCTTTTGCCTCTTATGATACAATTGTAGCAGTTCTGTTGCAAAAAAATGATGAAGGCATAGAGCACCCCATGGCCTTTTTTAGCAAGACTCTAAGGGATGTTGAATTAAAGTATGACCTTATTGAAAAACAAGCTTATGCTCTCATTAAATCTTTGAAAGCATTCAGAATTTATATTCTACATTCCAAAGTAATTCCATATGTACCTTCAACCTCAGTAAAAGATATCTTAACTCAACGAGATATTGATGGAAAGAGGGAAAAATGGATTGCAAAATTCATAGAATTTGACATAGAGGTGAAGCCCACTAAGCTTTTCAAAGGCCAGAGCTTGGTTAAGCTTATGGCTGAAGAAAATTGCAGCTTGTTAGATATAAATTGCATAGGTCTAAATTCAGAAAATGAACAAACAGAGGGAACAACAGAAGAGCAAAAGCATAATCAATCTTTGGCTGAAAATCTAGCTAGATGTGAATGGTATTACAACATAGTTCATTTTTTGCAAAAGGTAGAAGTCCCTCCAGGGCTTAGCTCAAATCAAGCTCGTGCTATTAAACTTAGATCAGCAAATTATGCATTGATAAGAATTTGCTTTATTGGAAAGACCCATCAGGAATCTTCTCGAGGTGTCTAGATAAATAACAATCTGTGGAGGTCGTACACCAATTCTACTCTAGCATCTGTGGGGGGCATCATTATTAGAAAACCACAGCTCACAAAATCTTGAGGGCTGGATATTATTAGCCTACTCTATTCTCTAATGTGTTTTCTTTTGTAAAATCTTGTGACAAGTGTCAGAGGTTTGTAGGAAGACAGTAGCTAAAATCTTTGCCCCTGAAGCCAGTACATGTCAATGGTCCCTTCCAGTAGTGGGGCTTAGACTTTATAGGTGAAATCAACCCACATTCCAGTGGCCAAAAAAAATGGATTTTAGTAGCCACCTATTATTTCACTAAGTGGATTGAGGCCATAGCCACTAAGAATGCTAATCATCAGTTGTCATAAAATTCTTGAGTGAGAATATTTTCACTAGATTTGGTTGCCCAACCATACTAGTCACTAATAATGCAGTAGCTTTCAAGGCAAAAGAATTGATGGATGTGACTGAATCCATGGGCATTCAAGTGGTGCATTCTACCTCATATTATCCTCAAGGAAATGGCCTAGCAGAATCATCTAACAAAAGTCTGGTACGAGTAATCAAAAAGCTATTAGAGGACAACAAAAAGAGCTAGGATTCCAAGTTGAAATTTACACTATGGGCTGATAGAGTTACCATCAAAAAGTCCATAGGGAATTCCCCATTCAAACTGGTTTATGGTGTTGATGTTGTTTTCCCCATCCAACTCATTCTCCCTGTGGCTACGTTCTTACAAAAAGAACAATATGGAGAGAATGATATGATAAGAAGAATGAATAACCTAGTTGAACTACATCAGATAAGAGATCAGCTAGTTGAGAAATCAAAGGCTCATCAGAAGGCAATCAAAGAAACTTTTGATAGAAAAGCAAAAGTGGACAAGTTCCAAGTTGGTGATTGGGTGCTTAAATGGGATGCATTTAAGGAAAAGAAAGGTAATCATGGAAAATTTGACTCCTTATGGATAGGTCCTTTTATCATTGCTCAAATTCAGCACAACAATACATTCATTCTACACAGTCTGGAAGGAGGAGACACTCTTGGTAGCTCAATAAATGGGCGGTTCTTGAAAATTTATTTTGTTTAAGGCTTTAAAGCCTTATCATTGTAAATATATTTTTCCAGTTTTTATTTTTATTACAAAATAGACTCCATGCCCAATGGAACACTAGAAGGAAGATTTAATTTTGTTTTACAGGAAAGGCATTGCTCTGAGGTCCTTGAAACCTTATAGGGAGGATTTCATCCCTAGAAGGAGCCAATGTTAGCTTCACTGACAAAAGGCCCAAAATTGGATCCATATATATCCTAAGAATCTCCAAATTTGGTTAGAAGCATGCCAATGGGTCCATTAATGCACTTGAAATTTTCAATTTTGGCTCAAAGATCATATAATGATCAAAATCGGTGCAAGAGGAAAGCCCTTGGAAGGGTAGAAATGCACTATCAGGAGGCTCAAAACACTCTAAAAACATGGAAAAAGCATTACTGCAAGCTTAAACTAGGTGTAGCATAGTCACTATTAGATCTGGTTGATCAACAGTCAAGATCTAGGCAGCAAATCACATATTGGCCAGGTAGAGGTAATAGGCTTAAAGCGGGCACATGACACCACCGATCAGCGATCGCCGATGATTGGATCGACAGGGAGCTATATATATATAAGGCCCGTGGAATGAGCGATTAGCGATTGCAATCGGATTGCATCATTGTATTGCATCGACACTATACCAAGAGGCAGGGCCTATGCACATACAGACGGGTGACCTGATACCCGAACTCGATGGGTTCTAAAACGATATATTATAATATTTTAGGTCTGGGGAAAGCCATTTTTCAATGTTTTTCACAGTTTTTATGTAGTTACAAAATACATAGGCCAGGCCGAATGTGACTTGCGATGGCGACAAGGCCAGATCCAATGGATAATTAAATCGTATCTTAGGACTTTTGAAATCCGGAATGAACAGTAAGGGGCGGGAATTCTCATGATTGTTGTGCTTTATGTTCATAATAGAAAGTAGTCACTATCTGCATTTTAAAGATATTTCTTAGGCCTAAAGAGCCATTTCACCACAGAGCAAGGGAAGAATCCATGAAAAAACGGTCATGGAGCCACAACGCGCCACACAACCAAATCAAACAAGATCAAGGAGTGCCAACAACACAGACAGTGCAATAGCCATCCTAAAAAACATTATGGGGCATCTCTGGCATGAGAGAGCTCCCACGTGTCACAGTAAGATGTTCAAAATATTTGAATATGGTTAGTCTTCTGTTAAAAGAAAAAACGTCCGAACCATGTTGCCTGTTGAGGGAATCAATCAGTTGAAGAGACAAAAGGATAGATTAAGACCCCTGAAGCCTCAAAAGGCTTAGGATCATTGTAAACAGGCTATAAATAGCTGTTAGTAAGATGTAATAAGGGTTCAACTTCAGGACACTGTTGCTACTTTGTTCCTTCAAGCTCTTCATCTTTATTCTAGCAATACAAGCTTCTTTTGCCATCATATGTTCAACATCCATTCTCTTTACTATTTTGTGCTTGCACTTGAACATTTTGTTCATGTTTCATTTGTGTCTAAGGCTAGATAACTGTTATCTTATCTATGCTTTGATAAATTAAACTTGCAAGCTTCTTTGCTGCCCGTAGTTAACCATTCATATGTGGTCATATATGCATATGCGGGTACAGTCAGTATTCTCTTTTACTGCCTGTAGCTAGTCATTCATTTATGTTTATGTATGTAATTTGCTGATACAGTTAGTATTATCCATCTATCCATTAAGTCTACAAATTATTGAGCATTAGTGGTTTGAAGCCTTGTGTTGTTGAGGGTGTTCATGCATGCATTGAATGGGAATAAAGCTGAAATGGTTATCTAACTTGATCCAAACCATCATTTATTTCAATAGTTCAGAGAACAATATTGAAGATTATATGTTACCAGGCATCTCCGATCTGCAACCTAGGAGAGTTTCTTGGAGTGCTAACAGTAAGTATGGAGAGATTATTTATAATCATGGATTAATTAGAGGAGCTATCTATTGATGAATTTTGACCATCTTATCTAATAATCTATTGAAAGTGTATGGGTTATATCAAATCTTTAGGATTGCTAAGGTAATACAAATACAATAATTAATTATGGTCAACAAGTTACTAGTAATCATAAAACATATTATGAAAGGTACCCCTCATTCAACACTAAGATGGGTTTTATAGTATATTGTATCCACTAATTAGCCACATTTTTCTTTCAATTATGCTACCACCATATCCTAATACATAATAATGTGGAAGTGGATTAGGTAGCAAGTCGAGCCACACAAAAATTAGTTGGAACCTTACTAATCAAGTGTGATGTCTCATGGGAAGCCATTCCTTAAGGGTTGAAATGACACTTAGAAAGTTGAATGGTTGTTAAATATACATGCAAGCATGAGAGCATGAAAGCATTGATAAGTGCAATAAAATTAGAGGGAGTGAGAAGACTCCTCACCACTTCTCACTTGTCTTCCCCCTCCTTACATTAGCTCAAAAAAATAATTTGAGCAAGTGGTACCAATTCATGTGGAATTTTTAGACTAGGGATGTGGTATATTTCATACTATAGTTCTAAACGTTATTTATGGAACAATTTTTTTCCCTAGGTGTTCTCTCAGGGATCACCAACTTGTTCTTCTTTAGGGATGCCTTTGACCCAGGGTGGACTAATTGTTCAACTTTGCATTGGTTTTGTTTTCATGAGACTCCTGACATTTTAGTGCATATCCAAGTAGGGTTTTTAGTCCATTCCTAGGTAGAAGCAACTTTGTATTAGCCATTGTTTAAGTCCATTTAGAGGTTGGGCTCTATTTTTGGTAAGATTTCTTCAAATTTAATTATAGCTCTAGTCGGAAAGTGGCCTATCTTTCTTTTGAGTAGTATCTTTCTTTTGAAACTACTCACTTCAGTTTTCTTTCTATATTGTATACCTTCACATTAAGTTCTTCCATATAGGAATATAAAATATTTTGAGGAAAAAAACTCAAAAATCTTTAATGATACTCATCCAAGATTAGGATGTGGTTAGAAAGCTAAAAAAAGATTAGATTAATCATAAATTTTTATAATATATATTGAAAACTCATTTAAATAATTTTTATTATTATATTATAAAACCGGATTTAACATTGCTTTTTTATATATTTTTTTATATTAAATTATTTTATAATAATAAAATTTAAATAAAAGCAAAAAATTATACCCAAAAACTTCCTAGTACTGGTGAACAAAACAATATTTATTCCAATATCTATGTTTTAGATTATATGTAGAAATATGCATAAACGGAATCATTGCCATTGAAAGAGCAAATGGAGGGGCAATATATGGAGCATTGGCCCGCCCTTTGCTCAATGTGATATTGATTATCAACTCATAGACATGTGTCGGAATAGAATAGAATCTATGCACATAGAATAATTGTGTAGTAAAATCTTGACATGCAAATAGCCCTTTTCCTTAGTGTATCTAGACATTCTGGTGTATGTAGAAATAGACATTTTGTTATATGTAGAAATACAAACTGTTGCTGTACGAGATAAAGCTTTAAAATATTGTAGGGTTAATTTTTGCATTAATATGTTTTTCCAAAGTAGTATATATATTAATTTGTATAATTTTTAGGGAGTATTGTTAATATACATCATTTAAGTGGATTTTAAAAAGTTAAATTTATGTTTGTTTTTTTTTAATATGGATTTATTTTAATCATAAATTTATTAGATGATAAAATCGATTAAAGTGTAAATATTTTTTTAAGTTTTGCACTTTAAAAAAATGTACAAATTTTTTTTCTCATTCTTGACACTTGTTAGATTCACGTTTAAGATGGATATACACTAATTGATAATATTTAAAATTGAACTTTCTAAATTCAAAAGATATTATCCCTTACAAAATCAATTTAAAATATAATGAATTTGAAATCCTAATTATCTATTACAAAACAAATACAAACTAATAAAATATTTCACTAACGTATTGTTTGTAAACTGTCATAGGTTCAAATTTAGAAGATAAATTTTGCATACTTCATTAATTTTAGCAGTCAAATTGTTACACGAAGGTAGGTCACTTATCCCACAAATAATGAATCTCATACACCAATTTAACGTCTAACTTAATCTTGACTTTAAAATTTGATCATATTTTATTATTATCATATCATATGTATTTGGAAATATACATATACAAATGTACATTATTTATTGTTTCTTATTATAATGTTTTTCAAAATAATAGAGCTTCCAAAATTTTAATTTAATTATGAATAAGTATTAGGTGGATAGTAGACATTTAACCTACAAGGAATATTCTAGAATATTCATAGTAATATACAAAAATCAATGGTTGATATTTATTTCTAAAGTAGTTATTCTCTTTTTACTCTTTAATTAAATTTATTAATTAAAAAAAAAAAAGTCATTTGAACAAGTGTCATATAGAATGAGTTATCATTTTTTGAGCATATAATATTGATAAGCCGATAGTATTGTAAGAAACCCTATTCACAAATTAAAAATTCTCATAGTAAAATGGAAATAAATATCCATAATTAATAATATTTATAATGTTTTCTTAAATGTATATATATCTAACTTATATATCATTTTTTATAATTAATAATAATAATAATTTTTTAAATTTTAACAACTTAAGATATCTTATGAAATAACTATTTTAATGTTTATCATAAATTAATTAATGTTTTAGGGGTTTATCTAATTTATATAACTATACTTTTATTATAAAAAAATAACCACAGTAATCTAAAATAAAACAGAACAAATGAAAAACTTGTTAATTTATAACATAAATAATGGTTTGCCGAGAGAATTAAGCTCTTTCCAATGACAAATAAATTTGACGGACATTAATAAAAACAAATGTTTAACTTTCGCCATATCCATTAAATTTTTAAAATATTCTAAAATTTGAAATTACATTAAATTCAAATTATGTTGAAGAAGAACACCCTCAGCTCTAAGAAACTAGAATACCTCATTGGGTAGGCAGTCATCTGGTGTTGCGTTAATTCACTTAGACGGCAGAATTATATTTTTCCTATTAATAACCCAACAATTGAGTGGGCAGTTTTTTAAATGGGTTTACATTTAATAACAATTAAAAAACAATTTAATCACGGCAGACAGAAAAGCCAAGGTAGACAGTCAACCGCTATGCAAACACGAGCAGTGGGATGTGATGGCCCGAACCAAACCCTGGGAATATTGCGACATGAGGCTTTTGACTCCTTGAATTTCTCTCTAGTTCAACCACCAAATGCCCAGATTTGAAGGGTGGGTTCTGTAAGGATGAAGCAGAAATTATATAGATAATTTTATTAAAAGTAGTTTTAATTATGGTTAGAGTGGTTATTAAAAGTAATTTTGATCCTGACCAGAGTGGTTCTTGGCTTCTTGCATGTGGTATCCAGGTTGCAAGTGTAATTTGACTTTGGAGTAAGGCTGATCATTCCGTCATCACCAAGCTTCCGATAAAGAATTTGAGAGATGAGTTTTTTATTTAAAAATACAAGGATATGCCTTTTCATAATTATATTAATTATGATATAAGAAAATGGTTTATGGAAATGTTTATAGTAAGAGTTCAAATCTATCTCTTCTAAATCATTAATTAGATAATTTTGGCTTAAATAGTTTTTAAAATAAAAATGATAAATTAATTTATATTTCCAAATAACAATAATGGATAATTGATAGTCATTTTTACTATCAATGTTTAATAAACCAATTATGATTGAATTTACTATTTTTGTAAAGAAAAAAGAAATTTCTTACCAAGTATCCACACTACGATGGCTCAATAACATTGGAGCTTTGCCAAATAAAAATTCTAGATTTCTTTTGTTTTCTCTTATATCATAAATCAGCATACCCAAGCTTCGTTGTGACATATAGGAATATTTATATTCATGGTGTTGACTCTCAACCTCAATACTTTAAGATGATTTTATGTAATATTCTTTTTTCTTGACATGGTCAAAATGGACAGAATTTACTCATGGTATTTTCCTGTGGGATCTGCCCATGGTATTTGCCTTCATTTTTTGAGGGAAAATAATAAAATAAGATCTATAGAGAGTCCATCAAGCCTATTAAAAAGAATAGGAGCTAGGCCTTTGGATCATCCCTAAGTTGTCTATCTTATTGTGTTTGTCGAGAACTTGGCGTGACCAATTCCACTTTGATCCCAGGACTAAAACCCCGTGGTGAACTTGTATGGTGGATCTAGTTAGGATTCATAGAGGTGCTTCAGTGTCTTAGATTAGTGTTTTAATGAGCTTTCATGCATGCCATTTGCAGGGGCTCCATTCTTATTTGTATGGAAATGTATCTTTGTTTTCAACTATTAATATAAATAATAAGATGCATTTTCATATCCTCTTGTGTTTAGTGTTTTTATTGCAAACTTTTTAAATTTGGACAATAGAGTGTGGCAAATCTATTAAATTTTTTTATGTTTGGGATATTACAGTGGTATCAGAGTTGTGCGTCCTGCTAGTCTGAGGGTTTATGCAGGCGTAACAACCCTAGTGAAAATTTCATGTAAAAATATATAAATACCACAGATGATGGGACATTTATTCCAAGTTGAATGGTGGGCAGACATCCTAGTGGGTGTTCATTTGGTTGTTTATGGCTAAGGAAATTGGCAAAGGAAATGGGTTAGGCATTAAAGAGGCAAAAAGGTATTTTGGCACATTTATTTATGAAAATAATGGAAATTAGGAGAAAAGGAAGGTGAAAGATCGCATGTTGCATGTGAGGAGGAAATTGAAGGAAAATAATGGAAAATGAAAAAAATAGAGGCCTTATTAATAAAAAAGCTTCTGAGGATCAGTGTGCAAGACTTGGTCAGTTCAGTGTTGGAGCTCTCTCTCATTATTCTCTCTTTCTCTCATACTCTTGGATACTTAGAGTTTTCTTAGACCACTCTTGGAGGGTGTGGCATACTTGGATTCTTTGAGAAAGAAGGCAAAGGAAAAGCTGGAAAGCACAAGAAGGCATCAACATCAACAACTACAATAGTTTTTCCAGTTGCATGTATGTTTTCCTCACTAGTTTTGGCATGCATGGCACATGCATGTGGTTTATTATTTGTGATTTGTCACTAGCATGGAGGATTTGCCTAGATTGGCAGTGAATTTTCCTAGCCTTTCCATTTCCTAGATAACTATGGAGTTTGTGGGTTTATTTCCTTGTTTGTTTTGGTTGGTTCTTATGTTTCCTTAGCTTGAGTTGAGTTATTAGTTCCTGGAAGCCTTGGTTGGACAAATACTCTAGAAGCCCTGTAACAACTTGGATTGAGTTACTAGTCCTTGGAGCCTTGGTTGGACAAATGCTCTGGATGCCCTATAACAATTTGGGTTGAGTTACTAAGCCTTGGTTGGAAAAATGCTCTGGAAGCCCTTGGTGGGTTGAGTTAATGTCTTGGAAGCTTTGATTGGAGAAACACTCTGGAATCCTGACAATGGTTGTGGGTTGAGTTAGTAGTCCTAGAAGCCTTGGTTGGACAAATGCTCTAGAGCCTGACGACAGTCATGGGTTGATTTAATAGTGCTGGGAGTCGGGTTGGAAAAAATGCTATGGAGCCCTGAAAGGCTGGGATAGAGATCGATCTGATGATGGTTTTGTGATGTCTGACCATGAGATGGAATCATTGTTTGATGGGTTGAGGTGGATGATTAGGGAATTCCTGGATGAGTTTTGATTGATGTGTTCTATGAGATCCCACATTCATGCTTGGAGTATGGCATGGGGGTGAATGACTAAAGAGAGATTTGGCTCAACCATTCTACTGTCAAGTGGAATGTGGAAGTCCCATCCCGGGTTTGGATTTTGCATCATTAATGAAAGGTTATTTCTCTTGTATTTCTATGAGTATTATTATAGATTATATCTTGTTTATATAGTTTTGATTTCATGGATATTTATGCCCCTATTAGGCTAGTTATTTATATGTTTTGTGACAACAATGATGTATGGCTCTCATTATGTTCTTACTTGTTATTGAATGATAAATGTATCTATGACCTAATGGATGAGATAACCACTAATGTGATAAGGAGACAATGGTTCATAACGATTCTCAGATATGTATGAGATCACTACACTTAATTCTATTGTTTACACCTGTAGGTTACATGTTCACAATATGTTTGATGAAATGTTGGTCATGGCTAGTGGGGGCCCGGCTAAGGTCTTGATCATTTCATTTCTTTTGCATCATTGTTTCCCTGTAATTTTCTTGATTCCAAGCATTCATTACATTCTGGGAAGTAGCCTGGACATTGGGCCTGAAAAAGTGGCTTAAATCCCGGGGTCGCTGGCACAAAACTGGAAATTTTGGTCCACAGTCACTGGCATGCATGCCTATGAGAGTAACTTTGGGTTTCTAGTTGCTCCCTTGCCCATAGCATGAGAGAGACTATGGCCTAAGAGGTCCAAAACAACAATAGGACCCAAGGACAAGCTGTCTGAGTGGCTGACTTGTCTTCTGAGGGTTCTGTTGATGATGTTGAATAACTGTGTGTGACGTTCCATCGATTCCATTTCCTTAAGGTTACTTAGAAGGTAGAATCATATCATAGTGGCCTCTCATTGCATGTTTACCCTGCTTGTCTGGTTGCTTGGGTGGAAGTGGGAGGGGGGTGTTACAAAGTGGTATCAGCGGATGGTTGCACTCTCCTTAGGCTTTGTGTCGATCATGCTTTCATGTTGGTTTCATATGTGTTCCTTATGCATGTAGTCCATGTGCTTATTGAATTTACATGGTGTGGATCATAACTATAATGTTGTCGCCATGTGAAGGTTGAAGGTGTTGTTGTGGAGTATGGCTTCATGTTTGTATGGTTGACTATGCATTATTATGCATGTCAGTAATCACATATTATCAAGTGCACATGAGGTGGTTGTTGTTGTCGTGCATGAGATCATGGTTTGTGTAGTTGGTATGGTCATACATTCATGACTGGATTATAGATATAATGGTGTGTATATGGTTTTGCACTCATGTGTTGTATGTTTATATGTAGTTGTTATACATGTATAGTCTTGGTTATAGTTATGCACGAATAGTAGGTCAAATATGCCTTATGAAGTCTTGTATGCAACTTATGTCATCATGATGCTATTGATTATTATGATGCTAATGTGTTGGCTAAGATAAAGCAAGAGATGTGGATTTTCAAAGTGAGGTTGCAACATTAGACTTTGGGTTAAGAGTAGATCGTCATACATGTATTGTATGTTTGGCATGCATGTATGTAAGTTAAGGATTGTCATATGCATTAGGCTTATATACGTTAGGTTTATGTAGATTTGTTTTGACGTTATGGTTACATTCATGATAGATGTTAGTTGATCAATGTAGTTATATGCACATTTGTTGGATAGTCAAGGATGGTAGTAACCTATGGTTGTATGCATTGATATTTTTGTTTTATGTTAGATAACTTGACGATCATGCTATATGTTGTTGATGAGTATGCTATAAGTTAACTTCTTGTGGTTATATGTTAGTTAACTTGATAATTAGTGTTATTTCATTGAGATCTTGATGTTGTAATTTGGATTGGTCATACGCGTGATGGTTAGGTTCATTGCATTGAAGATATTGATGTTATATGTATTGTGTTAATCTAGTTGACCTATGCAGATGGTTATAGTTGCGATATTTAGGTATGAGCCGAAAGATTTGTGGTATAGTGTCATACTATCTAGATTTATTGTACATATGTGATTGTTATGCATGATTGACAAATGCTTATGAGCTTATGACGTGAACATGTTAGTTAGTTACTGTTATGGATATCATGATTTATGTTTGAGTTGATATGTTGTGAAGTGGTATCGTGCTAACCTAGCTTTATTGTGTAGACAAGATAGCTTCCATCAATATACATTAAGGTATGAGTTTTCTTATGTCGTATATTTGGTGCTTGGTTGTTGATTATGACATCTATTTGGTGTTTGAGTGTTTTGTGCCTAGTTGATTTATTTAACATGGTATGTTTACAAGTTGGTTGAATGTCTGATGAATTTCATAGTATGAGTATGCGTTCAAAGGATCTTGCTTTAAGACAGTTTTACTAACACATATGTGTTGAGACAGTTGATATGTACTTGAGTTTAGTAGGCAATAGTTGTAGCATTATGTTTAATGACTATGAGTTGGCTATGGATTATCACAAGATTATTTGTAAAAGTTGATCCCAAATTGATAGATATTATAGTCTTGATATTTGGAACATGTGGTTGACATGTATGAGTAGTTGCAGGAAACATGCTTGGTATTAGCGTGAAGAGGTAATAATTAATGTGTCTATATGACTAACAATTGGGTGACATGATAGTATATAGTTGCAACAGGTTAAAGGTAAAAGAAAGGAATCGTGTAAGAATTACTTTGGCTATATTTGGAAACCCTAATTCCAAACGAATGAGTGTGTTACATGCAAGGAGTCTTCTTAACCTAGATTTTGTTTGACATTATGAGGATATGTGTTAGATTCAGGAACATGTACTTGACAGGCATATTAGTTAGTATTTACTTACAAGTGGATTTGTCAAAGGATTGGAGTCCCTTGAGAGATGGCATGAATGTGTTCAATTGCAAGAAACATGTTTGGCACAACAAAATGATGTAACCAGTGTATTGTTATGTTTATTTATGCACTAACAGTTATGTGTTTATGGCAGTATGATGTAAGGCGTTTCATGGTAAGAGAGGTTGCCATGAAACCTTGAAGAAGGCTCTGGTTGAGTTTCCTTGGGAACCAGGGGGAGTTGAGTATGGTGTTTGTTGTTAGTCTTGTGCTTTTGGTCTTTTATGATTTTTGATCTAATTTGTAGTTTTTTTTTTTTTTTTTTTTTTTTTTTTTTTTTTTTTTTTTTTTTTTTTTTTTTTTTTTTTTTTTATGTCTAGTGCAAGGCCTTGCCACTTTGGTTGTGGTGTTGTCATTGTTTTTCATGAACTTCTTGTTGTTTACTTCTTGACCCACCCTTTATGTTTTGAGTTTTGGGAATTGGTTGGGAAAGAGGAAAGTTAATGTAGCTCGAGGAGAGCTGTGTGGTACTCAACAAGTAATGAAAGACATAGATGAAGCTCTGTGCATGAGTAAGTGCAGCGAAGGGCAAGACTATGACAACCAATTGGATTGGTTGGGTCCATTGGTGTAAATGGATGATGGTAGGATAGTTAGGAGAAGAGTAACTAGAAAAGGTAAAGTAAATGGATCTGAGGTGTCAGATGCCTTAACTATGTTGGGAATTATTGTTCTCAATGTTGTGCAAAAATAAGGAAGTTATCTTAACCTAGACCTTATGTCATCTAGTAATTATCTTATGATCATGATTATGTTGATGTTTATATGTATATGTTGATGTTTATGTATATGTATGTATGTATCCATTTATCTATGTCATTGTCTAGCAGGTCATTAGGAATCATTCTAATTGAGGAATGACTGCTTATGCAGGAGAATGACATGCTGAGGTTCCTGGTCTTATGGGAATTAACCAGGAAGAGTAATCATGATAGATATATGAGGTTAGTATCATGTGGTTAGGAGTTTATATTATGTGATTCTATTATGTCTATTTTATGGACATGTTATACCAAGGGATACATTAGCAAAATGAAAGTAGTGTGGTTTGTTGCATGCCAGGATAAGCATGAATAGGACACTAGAAGCAAGGTTTCTTGGTAAGGATAGTGTGGTTTCATATGTGTGGCATTATTGTTGTGCATATGTTGTATATGTTGTACATGTTGCATCTGTGACGATTGTGCACATGCAGTATTGTGCATTTGTAGTGTGTGTACATGTTGTTTATGCAATATTATGTACAGGGTGTTAGTACAGATAATGTTGTATGAATGTTGCATATTCAATGTTGTGTATATATGTTGCTATGTACATGTTGGATATACGGTGTTGTGTGCATGATGGATATGCAATGTTGTATGCATATGGTGCTCTGCGCATGTTGGACATGTTGTGCTATGTATAGATGATGCTATGTACATGTTGGATATGTAGTGCTATGTACATATGGTGTTGCGTGCATGTTGTATATTGGGTGCTATGCACATATGGTGTGGCGTGCATGATTGTACAAGTGGTGTTGTGTGCATGTGGTGTTGTGTACATGTTGTACAAGTGGTGTTGTGTGTAGGTGGTGATGTGTACATGTCATGCAGGTGGCACCATGTACATGTGATGTTGTGCACACATTGTGAAGGTGGTGCTGTGTATAGGTGGTACTGTGTACATGTTGTACATATGGTACTAGTGCATGTGTGTTGTTATGTGCATGTCGTACATGTTGTGTTGAGGGCATGTGGTACTATGCATGTGCATTGTGTAGGTGCATGTATAGTGTGGTATTGCACATTGGGGATAGATGTATTGTATTTTGTTGTATATATTGGTGTAGGTGTATGTGTTGTATGTCAGTTGTAGGTGCATGTATTGCATGGAGTTGTATGTCGTGTGTGGTCATATGCGTGTGATGCACATTATGTATATGTGCACCTGGTTATGGAGAAGGAATTGGGTGTTTGTTGGGTGTGGAAACTGATCTGGTGTGTGTACGAAATAAGAAAAAAGGCATAAGTAAGGATCAATTAAAGGATAAGTATCGATATATTATTTTAGTTTTATTATGCATGTGATTTATGATTTTGGTATATGATGATTACATGTGAATTATGATTTTAGTTTATGATGGTTACATCTGATTTATGGTTTTGATCTATGATGATTATGTTTTAAGCTAACCTGGTGATATATTTTTATACATGTTGATTTGGTCGAATATGCTAGTTTGACTTGTTGTGATAGGAAGCGAGCATGCTTGCAAATGTACCTTATTGATGAGCTACCAATGAGGTATAATTTGAAGTTATTTCAATTTACTTTAAATCCAATGGAAGTTATGTGCTTGGTATAGGAATCATGGAAATGCCTAGTTGGATGGTTAAAATCAACAACAAGAGTGAAATGAATTGAAATAGGGATCAATATGTTGGTAAAGCCTTCGAGAACAGGGCCATTGTGGGACATTGGTGCCCAATAGTGTCCATTGATTTCCATGAGCATGCTATGACTGGTATAATGATTTTGAGGCAAGGACATGCCTTGGTTTTTGTATCTTCCGATGCGAGGAAGCCTTGCCAAGGGATGGACTACTCGAGATGGGGGTGTTAGCGAAATTTGGAAGGTGAGTGACTACATGGAAGGGGTGACTGGATTTCCTAAGGGACTATATAATAGAGAAGGGAAGGTCATAGATGGAATTGTTTTTGTAATTAGCATTGCCATATGGAATCAGATGCACATTGAGAGGACAAGTGGTGCATGATTATAGTGTTGGACATTGGATGCATATCTGGCTTTGCAGTGGATTCTGGACTTCCTGGGAAGGAGGTGAATCCTGGTACTACTTTGACAGTGTAGGTGTGAGCCTATGGATTCCATTGTTGATTGATACAGGTATAATATTGTCTTATTTTCTAGTTTAGCAGATGTGTATATGTGATTATTCTAACTACCATAATGAGTTGCGTTATAAAGCTCCACTATGCAGTATGTTGTCATGTTGTCATGATGTTTTGTTTTCAGCGGTCTTGTTGGTTATAGGTGTCATTGAACACTGAGGATGGTGTTCCCTCAAGGGGGAGAGTTTTGTAACAGCCCTGGTGAAAATTCCATGTAAAAATATATAAATACCACGAATGATGGAACACATATTCCAAGCTTAATCGTGGCTATGAAATCTTAGTGGATCTTCATTTGGTTGGTTATGGCTAAGGAAATTGGCAAAGGCAATGACTAAGGAATTAAAGAGGAAAAAAGGTATTTTGGCACATTAATTTATGAAAATAATGGAAATTAGGAGAAAAGGAAGGTGAAAGGTCACAAATTTCATGTGAGGAGGAAATTGAAGGAAAATAATGGAAAATTAAGAAAATGGAGGCCTCATTAATAAAAAGGCTTATGAGGATCAGTGTGCAAGACTTTGTCAGTTCAGTGTTGGAGCTCTCTCTCATTATTCTCTCTCTCTCATACTCTTGGATACTTAGAGTTTTCTTGGATAATTCTTAGATGTTGTGGCATACTTGTATTCTTGGAGCAAGAAGGCAAAGGAAAATCAAGAAAGTGCAAGAAAGAATCAACATCAGAAACTACAATAGTTTTTCTTACAAGTACCGAGTTGCATGTATGTTTTCCTCACTAGTTTTGACATGCATGTGGTTTCTTGGTTGTGATCTGTCACTGACATGGAGGATTTTCCTAGATTGATAGTGGATTTGCCTAGCCTTACCATTTCCTGGATAGCCATGGACTTTATGGGTTTATTTCCTTACTTGTTTTGGTTGGTTCTCATGTTTTCTTAGCTTGGGTTGAGTTATTACTTCCTAGAATCCTTGGTTGGAAAAATGCTCTGAAAGCCCTATAATGGCTTGGGTTGAGTTATTACTTCCTAGAAGCCTTGGTTTGAAAAAAGCTCTAGAAGCCCTATAATGGCTTGGGTTGAGTTACTAGGCATGGAAGCCTTGGTTGGACAAATGCTCATGAATCCTTGTAACAACTTAGGTTGAGTTACTAGCCCTAGAAGCCTTGGTTGGACAAACACTCTGGAAGCCCTTGGTGGGTTGAGTTACTAGTCCTGGAAGCCTTGTGGTGAGCCCCAGGAGTTGCAGCATTATTGCTACAATACTGGTGAGCTCCAGTATTGTAGCAATAATGCTACAACTCCTGGGGCTTCCTGTCTCTCATTTTATCAACCCGGTAGTTCGTACAAACTTGGAAGCGACGGTGCCGTATGCACAAGTACTAGCTCTTGTCGCAGCTGTCACTTGGTCAGCTGGCACAAGTCCGCTAGGGCTCAAGCCAAATTCTATGGGCTCACAGAAGAAGCTTTATCGATGATGGACGAAGGCTAGCTCAAAGAAGACTAATCTACTTGACAAAAATGAACTGAAAGCAAATCAAAGCATGTAAACCTAGGAAACCCTAATTTAACTAGTCTAGCCTCTATAATGCAAATGACGTGAAGGAAACTTCTACCAATGCTGCTGTTACCTATGATAAGTGAAAATGCATGGATCTAAACTGTTTGCATCATAAAAGACATGTTTTTATATTTTTCCTTTAAGTGGATGGGGTGATTGTGATTGTGTGCTAATTAGGGTTTGGTTGTGCAGCTGGGATGGAGAAGGAAGGAAAGCGTGCGACAGGTTGGGGAGGCTAGGTGAGGTCCCTATGGACCCTTAGCATCCATCCACAGAGGTTTTCCACATTCAAAATCTCAGCAACCGAATGAATGGCCTCCTACAGGATGTCTGCAGGGGATCCTACAGGATACTCAGAGGTTTCTACAGGATGTCTATAAGCTGCTACAGGATGCCCTACCGTGAAGGTTTGAAGTGATGGAGGAGTGATGGAATGGTAGGAAGAGATATGTGAGGTAGGGATAAGGCTGGTGATGGCTCAGAAGTGGAGGAATGAGATGGGAAATGGGTGTAGGGAGTATGTTGGAGGTAAGGGGTTATATCAATGAAAGGTTAGGAAATGAAGTTACGTGAGGAGTGGAAGACTTTGGGAGAGGACAGAACGAAGTGAAGGTCGAGGAGATATGTTTGCATGCGTGATCAAGATGGAGGAGATGGTAATGGAACGAGAAAGAGGAGTGTAAATGAAAAAAATGATTATGACTGTCACCAAACTGAAAATGCATCAACCTAAATTACTTATGCCATGAATTCAATGAACAGAAATCCAAAACGCGAAGAGA
>APFE030157604.1:1546-52462 GCA_000404065.3 Pinus taeda
CGGATCACTACATATCGTGACCGTTGGATTGTAAGTTACAAAAGTACATAGTAAAGAAACACACTTTACCTAACTCTATACTAGACCAAGTTATACTTAACTATTCCTATGTGTCGAAATATCCTAACAATTTCCCTTAGTGGTTTCCTTGGCCTTAGCATTTTTTCACATTTCAAAGTGACCTTAATTGACTTATTTTGATGGTAATTGCCCTTAAGAAAACACATTTTTGAGCTTGGTAGGGTTTCTTGGGTTGTGTTTTAACCAAATTAGCCCCAACGCACTCTTTGTTTTGAGACATAGTGACCCAAAACAACCTCTCCTCTCTGGAAGTGCAATGGTGTGTACTAGTTCTTATTCTGCACTTGTGATGATCTTGTAGGATGCAAAAAATTACATTCCTTTTTCTTGCTCTTAGTTCTTCTTTGGTCCAGAAGGTTTTATTGAGTCTCTGAGTTTGTCCGTCTTTGAAAAGCCATCATAGTGTTTGCATTTGATTTTATTAGCCTTTGATGGGAGTTTCTTTGGTTTTTTCTTCCTTCTTATCAATTAGGTATTTTGTAAAACTTTGGCTTGATTGTTGATTAGTTTGAAGAAATTTACATTACAACCATATTCTATGTGATTTATTTTATCAATGTTATATATTTTCATTGCATTTGAAAATTAAGAGGAAAGAAAAGAAAACAAATCATTATTTTCATTACATATAGGGTGAGTTTAAATTGGAGCAGTTGCATTGAAATATCTACTTAGGAAGCTTTATTGCTGCATTATTCTTTGTCTCTTCCCTCTCGTAGATAGATATTCATTGAAAATAAGAGAGTTCTTTTTATCATGCTAGATTACATTATATAATGGAATTCAGGCGAACTCGTATCGTGAGCCTTGAAACTAAAACATAATTGAAGATCAACTTCTTAAATTTACTCAGTCAAACTAAGGAGCATTTGGAACATTAACGATACACTTAGAGGTCTAGGCTAGAGACGTGTTCTGACATTTTTAAATGTAGGAGCTGTGACTCGTTACCTGTCTGCATTACATTATGGGTGTAGTTGGTATTCCATGTACATAAGTATATCAGATTGTTCTCCACACAGCCTTGGGTATATCGGATGGCACTCCACGTATGAAAAGTATATCAAAATAATTCCTATGGTATAAGATGCATTAGAAATCACTACCATGGACTGTGCTTCCATGTACCCCCAGGTATATTTTTTAAGTCCCCTATAGGTTGTTATCCTTCCATAGATAACCAAGTCGAACACCTTGTCTAATGTAATACACTGAACATAACATCCAGGGAGATTGCATGCATGTACTAGAAATGGTATTCCACAATTCATAGTGACTTGGTAATATTTTTTAGCCTAGGTACCCATTTGTTTTATTTTGTGTTTTTAAAGTTGTAAAATTTATTAAATCCATTGTGGAAGAACACCCTCAACAACCTATTCATTCACCTAGAATGCAAATATTTCCTCCTCTACCTCCAAAGGAAACACCTGGTTGTTGAAAGACTAAAAATACGCAAACTACCAAAACTCGTACTTCAGAAGCTTCCCCTTATAGAACCACATCTGAAATCAATCATCCAGAATCATCACTTCCAATAAGTACTGAAATCACATCTTTACCAGCTAGTGAGTTTGGCACATTCGAAACTGAATCCCTTGAAACTTCATTATCTGAGGTCATCGAACCTAAATTTCCTAATTCAGATACATTACAACATGAGGAACCTCAGTTAACTAAGCCTATTATTTTAGGGAATTCTTCCTCTCTTCCTCTTCCTTTGACTCAATCATAACTTGTATATTTCAGTCCCAATGGAGAACAACTTCCACCTGATCTTTTGAGTATTGAGCAAATTACTCAAGAGTCTCAACCTTATTCTTTGGTTCATTTCAGAGAGACTCCTCTTTATTAGGCTCATCCTTTCCTTACTCCTCATACTCTGATACAATCTTCTTTACTTACCACTCCTCATTTCAAATCACCTTTTAGTTTCCCTTGGAAAATTTCTTTCGGAAGTTTAACCATGATTGAGTCAACGATGGTTTCTCAACTTGTATCTGCTATCATGAGTGCGTCAACCAAAGTTGTAATTGCTTCCATGTTTGTGACTTCACCAGAAACACATTTGTATGGTGGTCGTTTGGTGTCACCTAGCTACCAATATTTATTAGGAACCTTTTCTGGTGCGTCGAATAGTCCATGGAATTCTCCCTTGTCATCTTCATCTGGAATGTTTTCTTGTACTTCTTTGATGAGCACCTCACAACCCATTTAATCGGTTGTGCCCCAACCTTCTTTGGAGCTACAATATGACTCATTTGTTAGTGGATTGGGACATCTACAACATTCTATTTCATCCTATATTGGGTACCCTCCTCCTGGGGGGTAGTTACCTCCATATTCTACTTATCCCCTAATAGGGTGGGAAACCCGTTGTTTCCATGTCTCCATCTCCTAATCAAATGTCACAAGTCAGTGCTCCTTCCTATTCCAGTCCTCCATTTTCTAGGAATGGTTCTAATCCTTGGAATCCCATGTTTCTTGTTCAACCTGGTTTGGTTTTGAATCAACTTCCCATTTCTCAACCTACCTCGGTCACGCCCCAGGTTCCTACTTGCCAACCCATTCAATCTATGACTCATCCTGCCCAAGTTTACCTCTGTTAGTGTCAGTGTCTTCACACTGCCATCAATGATCAAAATATGCTCTTTTTCATTTCATAGTAGGAGTCCCATTTTGATGAGGTTGCATTCCATTAGGTCATGGATTCACTGATGGTGGGGTTTACTCCAGTTTTTCCCTCATGATATATACATGCTGACTTCCTTTCATACTTTTTCACGCATGACTTATGTTCATTTCTGCAGTTCATTTTATTTCCTAGGGTTTGGTCTCATTAGGTCTTAGGGTTTTCCGCCATGGTCAAAATTCAGTGATTATTGCTAATAATGGTCAGTAGAGACATGAGGAGGTCAATAACGATCATAAAAGTCATAATTTGTTAATTTGTAAGCTTAATGAAGTTCTCACCTCAAAACTGGTTTTGAGATGAAAACATAACATTTGTATTTTATTTTTAAATTTGATGTAATTTTAATGTTCTCATATGTAATAATGGTCCCATGCTGCTCCTGGAAATCTGATGACCTTGCCAAAGTACTGCCACTACAAAAAATCAAAGAATTTGAGCATCAGTCCACCTATCAAAGCAAAGAAATTAAACATCAAAAAACAGAGTATTGGAAAAGCAGATAGACATTATAAAAGTGGGTTTTCACCAACAAAAATAAAAAAGTGAAAGCTATATAAAGCCATCCTTCTATTTATCTTTTCATTGTGTTATATTTGAAGTTCAAAGTGCCAAAAGGAGAGCTAAGGGTCGATTTCAAGCCTTATTGGGAAAATGCAAGTCAGTTGCTGTGTTTTTGGACAAAATTGACCGACGTTGTGCTTTTGAGGAGGGCACTGTGTTTTTGAAGTGGCACTGCGCACCTGTGTGAGGCACTGTGCTTCTGCCCAGCCAAGCTCCAAATCACCCAAAACGTTCTACATCTACCAAATTCACCTCAAATTCATCAATTTCACTCTCTTGCAAGTAAGTACAATCATCATATCTTATGATCTAGGGTTTGTTTGCCAAGTTTTGTGTTTAGCATTCTTAAAACTAAAACCCTAGCCCTAAGGGTGAAACCCTAGTTTTCCTCACTTCTCTATTGTTTCATTTGCCCTATCTACTTTCCATTATTCCATAGACCCCATTCCCACATACCATATTTCCTAAATTCCATTCCCCTCATACATTTTCCCTAATTCCTACTTACACTCTCTATCAACCCTACAAACCCTACCCATTCTTCCTAAAACCCCACTCATCACTAAAAACCTGTTCACACATCATACTCTCATATACTCCTTCATTTTCACTCTGTTCATTTCATTCCTCACCCTATCCCATCATTGTCCATATAAAACCATAAGTGTTCACAGCCACAGAAGAACAATGGAAAGAGATAGTGAATATGATTATGAGGAAGAGACACTCAGTGATAGTTCCATGGAGAGACATAAGCAACAGAGGAAACCTCATAAAGGAGGAAGAATTCTTAGAGAAGAGCCCACTAGTTTGAGGGAGTTACAAGCTTGTTGCCATCTCTTGCTTTAAACATTAGGCATGCTTTGATTTTTGTGAAATGATAGAAAGAGTCAGGTTTCACCATGAGTTGGCTAGGTTGTTTGTGACTCATTTGCACAATAATGAAGTAACCCTTGTTGGAATAACCTTCACCATATCACCAACTGTCATCTCAGAGGCTACAGGAATTCCATATGTGGGTGAAAATTGGCACAAAGGTCAGGATATTCATGAGGAATACTATGAGCCTTACATCAAGGCTAGATACAAAGACCGAATGAAGAGAGTATTCCCCTTCAAGTTTTTGGAAGACAGGTATGCTCCATTGATGAAAATCATTATCAAATACTTCACTTGTGAAGGTAGGTTCTCTTGGTTATATGCCTATCACATTAGAATTCTCATGCATTTCACTAGAGTAAAGATGATGAATCTCCCTTACTTCATGTTTAGAAACATTGAGAAGATGGCACATATTGTACAGAGGAAGCCATGCCCCCAGCAATTGAATAGCATTTACCATTACTCTTTGATTAAAATCATTGTTCTTCACCACCTGAGCCAACTTAACATGCCATGGGAGACTTTCATTTCTCATGAGATGTTCAAAGGCCCACAAATCTTTTCATCAGTACATCATGAAGAAGGTGAACCTTCAAGCCATGAAAAAGTCAAAGAGACTGAAACTCTTGGAGTTCCAGTGTTTGTGACATATAAGAGGGGTACTAGGAAGCTTTTTGCAGCTTTTAAGCGAGTATTATCTCCACAAGGTGTGGAAGGGGTCTCGCCTTCGTCATCAGGCCACAGGAAAATGCTATCTCCACAAGGTGTGGAAGGGGCTTTGCCTTCTTCTTCAAAAAAACAAGTACAGGTTGAGCAACAAAGCAAGGACAAGGAAAAGGTGCAAGAAAAATATCTTGGTGATGAGAAAGAATGAGATTTTAATCTTGTTGATCATGAGGAGCCAAAGCAGCATTTTACTTATCATGGAGTTGATGTCATTGACCTGACCTGGAAACTCAGGATTCGAAAACTGTTAAAGACATTATCACAAAGGAACAAGAAGCTGAAATACAATCCTTGGCAGATAACTTAGAGAGATCGAAGTTCATCATTAGATATTTGGAATAGGAAAACAAGCAACTGAGTGACAAACAAGTCCTCATGGAGCTGGAAATAGTCAAAGCAAATAGGCAGATTATCAAGGAGGCTAATGTCCCATTGACCCCTATTGAGAAAGAGATTGAGAATGATAGGGAAACATGGCTTGAGAGGGTCAACATACATCTCAAAGGGATGATTGAGAAGGCCAACAAGGATAAGAAGATGCTTCGCCACATGGCCTACCATTACATGACCCGCAACAAAAACTGCAACATGAGGATCAGGAAGCTTAAAGCTAGGTTGAGGAAGGCCTTAAAGAGAAAAATGGAGCAAGATAAGTTGAAAATATTGGCTGAAGCCTAACTAGCCCATCAAAGTAGTTGATGGTGGTGCCTTGTGCCAAATCTGGGCAAATTTTGAATAATTTTTGCATTTTTGCAATTTTGAAATTTTTTTACACAAGAAATTGGCCCAACGGTGGCGCTGCGCTTTTCCTTGGAGAATTTTTTGGAGGAAAAGTTTACATTTTTGGATTCATCATGATGAGAGCATCAATCCCAAAAAATTTTAGAATATTTGGAGCAAAACTGGCCCACCAAAAGGTCCAAAAACTATCAAAAAGTGACCTCTCTGCCTCTTTTTGGACACACATAATATGCCTTGGGAGATTCAAGTTGTGAGGGGGAAAATGACCTCCAAATGAAAAAATTCAAGATGTTCCAGAAATTAGATAGGAATATATTTCTAATGAGCTATCTTGGGTTCAATATGGCTAAGGGGAAGGCCTCTAAAAGTGGGTGGAAAGCGGCGCTGCGCTTTTGGCCAGTTTGCCAGAAAAACCAAATTTCGCCTATCTTCTCTGAAAATTAACTTTCACTCTCCTCATGGATGATTTTGATGATGTAATTCATGAATTGGCATGTAAATGTAATAGTGAAACTATCTTAAAGGGTATATTCATTAGTTAGAGGTGGTTTGGGAGTCAATGAATCAGTTTCCATGTTTATAGAGGCAAGTTGTTCCACTACCTATATTCCTGGTCCCTGTTTGGAAATGGTTGTAACAACTCCTTTTCTCTTGGTTTCGACCCCTGATGGCCAGCATAGGTGGTTTGATGTCTATATTATGTATTTTTTCTGTCATTAGCAAAGGTTGGATTCACTTGGATGCTCTGAGATATATTGTACACCATTATCAGTAGTTTGGCAAGGAAATACACAGGATCTGCAACTATTTTTACAGGATACTTGTGGTATGGTGTTTTTGCATAGTTTCTTCTTCTGTAATCAGTTTTTTCACATGTTTGATGTATGCCACAATCTAATTCATTGCTTCTAGCTGAATGAAATCAAGATAGATAGGTAGAATTCATTGTTTACAGTGCTCTGCCTTGGGAAGCCATTCAGTTTTCTATGTTTTCCATTGTTTGAGAAGGATACATAACCTTGACATGCCCTCCTCAGCTCCTCACCAGTATTAAACCTCTCATCTCACTCAATTTTGAGTGTAAAATCCTATACCTACCCTGCCCCATAGAACACCCTACATCCTGACTTGATTTCCCGGACCCAAAACTACCTGACTCCATTTGATCTAGAAAAAACCCAACAAAATAAATAAAAAACCATAGAGCTACTATACCTAGCCTAAAATCCATATCTGATCTAGTCATCTCGACTGAGATTCATAAGGAGAGATCCCTCTCCCGACCTGGTAGGGCTAGCTACCAGGTTAAGCTTGGTTTGTGGTTATCCTAGGATTGCCTTCCTTCAGCTTGAGGTCAATCTAGGCTCTAACAACCTCAAACAAGTCAACTTGTATAGGTTGCACATCAAACACAACCTATTCCATTGGTATCTGGGATCTCTCATATCCCACCTACTCAGCCTATTCAGGGTGCATTGCGAACTCCACCACTTCGTCAACCTATTCCTCAAATGCAGGAAAACTAACCTATATATGGAATGGCCTAGGTATCAACCAGTGAACCAAATATAGGGATGATGCACAAAATCCCTTTGGGAAACCTTTCCAAAGTATTCCACAAATTCTAGTTGGTCAAACTACTAATCCAAAAATTCCTTATCAAGGCCAATAGATTCAAACACAACCATTTAAGCATTTTCAAGGTTATCTTGGAATTGGACAGTTTGGGCACTTTTACCTTGGTTAATAAAATCCTCCTTACCCTGGAATTCAGACACTTGTTGCTCATCCCATTCCATCATACCCAGGATATCCTCCACCAAACTTTAATGGGAAGTTATTGTTTGTGGAAACCCTTGAATTCCATATTTAACCTGGTTGACCAATGACCCTTTTTGTCATTCTCGTTATTGGTCAACCATTCCTACCAAATTGCTAAGTGATATCCCAAAATTCAACGAAAATCCTAGAGAAGACTCTTCCACTCATGTTATGACCTATCATTTATGGTGTTCATCGAACTCCTTAAAATTATGATTCAATTCATTTACAACTTTACGAGAGAACTCTTACTAATACGATAGATAAGTGGTATGTTGAATTTCCGTGAGCTTCATTTAACAATTTCAATTCTTTGGAAACTATGTTCATGACCCATTTTCAATTCCCTATCCGATATGAAACTGGAACCGATCTTTCGACCTCATTGAAACAATCTGACTCCACTCATGTTTCTGATCATATTCATGGTAAAAAATTATATTCCCTGTCAGCTATTGGTTGAATGGTTGATCAAATATTTGTTACCATCTATAACTGAAGATGTTGCTACAGGAGGAGTTGTTACTGAAAGTAATTCATTGCTCGTGCCCAATACCTTGATCTCATTTATATTCAATTCGATACACTCTATGAAAAAAAACCTAATGCTCCGAGACCTCAACAAACTATTCCACTACCTCCCACTAAAGAATCACATGCCACTGATGGTGAGATTGGTTTTTCTAGTCAACAAACAATGAGTAAATTATCTGTTTCATCTCTTGTTGTGGCTACTCAAAACCCATCCTCTGCTACTCCTACGACGAATTTTGAAATCAATGTCGTTCAATCCATGAAAGGAAAATATCAGCAACTTGGAAGTAAGAAGAAAGGAAAAGGAAAGAAGAAGAAAGACAATTCTTCGTAGGAAAAACAAAATAATCAGTCTCCTAAGGACAAACTAAATCCTCGTTATTCTTGCCTTATTTGTAATGAGGAACATTTGACTCAGGACTGTCCTCAGCAGGCATAAGTTAATCAATTCCTGAAGTCATCATCTAATGTCCCTTTTGTGTTATCAAATCCCTTTCCCAACCAGGAGACGAATATGGTTGCACGAGATCAAGCTTCCTCTTTCTAGGTTATGACGTTATCTTCCACCAAACAGAAAAACCAAGATTATGGTGGCTACAAGAAATAAATGCTATGGTATCCACCTCATCTACTTCGAATCCTTCTCTAAATGTGGTATCGACTAAATTAACCATCAAACCTCCCAAAGGTGTTATTCACAAATCAACATTCAATCCTCATGTGAGAGCTACACAAAAATATAATATAGTTGAGGACTTGGCTCAAGCTCCTTCTACTATGTCATATCTCGAGGTTTTGCAGAATTGTCCTACCCAGAAGAGGTCTTTACTTGCTGCAATTGGAGACATAGATCCTTTTTATTAGAGTCTTGCGGTCTTCAACCATGAGAAGCATACTCCCAAACTTCCACCACAAATTGCATTTATGATCCAGGTTATTCTTCGAAGTAAGACTATCCATAAAAAAATTGTGGACGAAGGTGCTTCAACTTGTATCATGTCACTTTCCTATTGGAAGGATATTGGTTCTCCTTAACTTAATCAGTCACCCACTACTATTAAATCTTTTGATGGAAGAGGTTTCAAACCTTACAAAATTTTAAATAAATTGTAACTACAATTAGCTAGCAAAACAGTTTCAGTAGAAGTTGAAGTTATAAATGGACTGTTGGATTGTAACTTTTTACTAGGCCGCACATGAATTTATGCGATGGTAGATGTTTTTTCGACCTATTTTATGACGATTGATTTCCCTCATCAGGGGGGGATCATGGCCATTGATCAAGTTACCTTTTTTTTCTAATAATTCTCTGACTACTCGAACTATCCCTCTTGTGGGAAAATACCCATAGTCTCATCAACATGTTGGAGTAAGATTATTGAAGGATTCCTCTTTGATGGGAACTTTTTCGTTCCCTCCTCCCGACATTACCAATATGGTGGCGTTTGTGAATATGAACTCTTCTTGTACTGTTCCATTTGATCCTTGGATTGTACCCAATATTTCTAATGTTGATACATTTGGTGACCACATGTTTCTCAGTCTTGTTGAACTTGAATATGAAGCCATATATTCAGCTTGTTTGACACATTCTGATTTTGATTGCTTGATAGATTGGGTTGATCATTCCTACATCGATTATCTTTCACCTTCCTCACTTGTTCAGTTACAACGCCTTCAAGGGAAGACAAACTTTCTATGGAGATTTATCCCAAATTATGCAGAATTGGCAAAAGGATAAGGGGTTCCATTCCATTGGGATGATATCGCCTAAAAGGATTTTGATGATTTGAAAGATGTTCTACTTCGAGCATCATTGTTGTATCCCCCAATTATTAATGCGATTATTTCTTGTGTCTCGCTGCAACTATTACCACCATTTCTATGGAATTGGTCCAAGAAGATGACTTAGGGGATGGAAATCCAATATATTATTTGAGTTGGAATTTAAATTACATTGATATCAAACATACTCATGTCGAAAAGTTAGCTTTGGAAATTTTCCAACCTATCCAGATATTTCATCACTACATTCTTGTTCGGAAGACTATGGTAGTTTCTGATTGCAACCAGATGACATACATTTTGTCATGACAATTGCTAGGGAGAAGATACTCTAAATGGATTGTTATTCTCCAAGAGTTTGATTTGGAATTTATCAAATCCAAATATAATAAGTCCTTAGTCCTTGTTGAACTGATATGCGACCTTTCCTCATCTGAAACTAAGCCTACATCTGACGATTCTATTCCTGATGAGTCGTTGTTTCTGATTGATTCATCTAATCCTTAGTATGGGAATGCCATTATCTATCTCTAGAACCAAACTTTCCGCCCTAATACCTCTCACTCTAATCAACGACGTATTAGATACCAGGCTCAAAATTACATTATAATTGGCAACACTCTCTATTGTCGTGGTGTCGATATGATCTTTAGACGGTGCCTTACTCATGAGGAGGTTGAGAAAGCTTTGAGCAAATGCTATGCTGGAGCATGTGTCAAACATATGTCTGGTTATGCCATTGCTCATAAGATTTTGGGATATAGTTACTTTTGGCCAAACCATGTTTTGATATTGCATTCTTGTAGTCCAAAGGTGTCACGCTTACCAGATCTATGATTGTAAATCTCATGCTCCACCTAATCCTCTGCATCATGTTATCGTTATTGGACCCTTTACAAAATGGGGCATTGACTTCATGATGTAAGCCTCATTCAACTGGGGGGAATAACTACATTATTGTGGCTGTGGATTATTTTTCCAAATGGGCCAAAGTGATGCCTACATACAACAACATCGACGAAACAAATGAATTATTTCTTTTTAATCATGTAATTGCTATATTTGGTGTTTCACAAGTTATTGCTACAAAACATGGGAAACATTTTCGGCATCACATGATGTTTGAACTTACTACCAAGTTTGGCCTTCAACATGATAGCTCAACTCCCTATTACCCATAGGCTAATGGGAAAGTAGAATCTATTGACCAGGTTTTGAAAACAATGTTACAAAGCATGATAGGGATTCACAAAAAAAATTGGCACCTCATCCTTTTTGCAGCTTTGTGGGCATACCGATCATCTATCTAGACTACGATTGGATTCACACCCTTTCATTTAGTGTATGTTCTAGAGGAAATCCTTCCCATTGAAGGGAGATTACCTTTGCATAGTCATTGTGTACATACTATATAGGTGTGTTAGTTTGTTTCGATCAAAGTTCCCTACCATCTCTGTTAATCTTGAATTACATTTGATTTGCAAATTTCAACATTCCTTCATCCATATTTTGGTTATGCTGATGGAACTAATCGTAGTACTTAGAAACTTTCCTCCGTAGCATGGGCTATTTATGCTCCAAATGGGAAGTTAGTTAGTTTACAAGGAATGTTTATCAGTCACTCAACCAATAATATCATTTAGGATAACACAATGATCAAATTTTTTTATGATGCCATTTCACGTGGCATTCACCATTTGGTGGCCATAATTGATTTACAACTCATAGTACTACTTCTGGACAACGTCTTTTAGCACGAAGTCCAACTATGCTCCGTATTTTTTTAAGGGTTCGCCTTCTAGAAGGAAATTTTGATTACATTCAATATAAACATATTCATAGAAGTATAAACACATTAAATAATGCATTATCCAATTATGTTCTAGATAGACATTTGAAACACATGTTAAAATTTCAATCAACATCATACATTGAACAAGGAAATAGAGAAAGTAAGAAACATTGATAGATAATTGTATATATAAAGTTTGGTTTTATGAAAATTGTGTCTAAGACACATATGACCACACGACCTATACTATCAAAATACATGTAGACAAAATATGGCTATAAGGTGTCCTAGTAGACTAGTCCCAATGATGATCATGATAACATAAAATCACGTGGGCAACCTTCCACAACAGACTACTGATGTGCTCTGGTACTCAAATAGTATATCGTTGCAAGCACATGGGGATCTCATTGACCCTAGTTTGTGGTACACTATGGTTCAAACTCTCGACATGACGATTGAACTCGACAAGAGTCTCGACTATGTTGAGATCTTGCATCTCCTACTTTGCTCCTGCAACAAATCCTAGCGGTGCAAGTTGTGGCTCTCCCCGTCATTGAAAATATGAAGAGCCTACTAGTCGCATTGGTCCAATATGCATGTGAAATCAATAGTTAGTATCTGATGTATTAAAAACATACAAAAATTTGTAAAATCCCAATTTTTTTTTTAAATGATATTATTTTACCTATATCACCCCATTTCCCGTCTTCAGGTAAAACAATTTTTGGGTCTCCTCAAAAATTATCTCCAGGATATGGATAGTCCTTAGTCATAATGAGTTGCACCTGTAGCCATATGAAGAAAGTGGGAGTAAAACTCATCAAAGATGCACCCCCATGATAAGACATGAGATCTACCCATTGCCTCATCCGTGGAACTCTAGGAACTAGAAGCTCGAGCGCAATGCGTTGAGGTCAAAGTAGTGGTATCCTCTCTAGAGAAAATGATATTAGAATAGAACCACATTGAAATTTATTCAATTGCCAATCCTTTTCCCTATTGATTTGTTCCTTCAAATTTGCCAACACCCCCTCACTCCAGTTAAAAACAGTGGGTTCTATGCATTCCAATTCATATTGCATTTGGGACTTGGTAGCCAAATGAAAAATGACACTATTAGCCAACTAAGCAATGACAAAAAGGATCATCCTGAGAGGCAGTTGGATCACATCCTTAATATCTATCGTCCCATCCTTTGTTGGTTGAGAACAAGGTCTATAATGAGTAGTTATGTAATCCTTGACAGTCTCACCACCCCTTCTCATACCAGATAATGAGATGGGTGCTCCTCTTCAAGACAATATTGTTAGAAAATAGATGTCTTATACCTCTATCATGTGAGTATGTGCCCTGATCCTGAAGCACTATCCCTTAATAGCCCATGTCTTGACCAGATATTATATTAGCTCAAGCTGAGCTCTCATGCCTAGGAATAAGAAAAACTTAAGGATTCCACAATTCCTTAAGGCTTGTATTGTTGTTGGGTCATTGGCAACATTCAAATCTTGGGACTCATGTTATCTTTCTCTCTACCTTAGAACTAGTTTTGTTTTAGTGACTATTTGCAAAATCACAAGAAAAACATTTGGAATGAATCTTGTGCAAAATTTGGAGAGAAATCTAGCTCAAAAATATTAAAATTTTCCTTCAAATGCACCCATCATACTTACCCTCTAGTGGACAGAGTGCATCGGTGCACTTTTACTTCTTGGAAGGTGCACTGGGCCACGCTTCCCAATGTGAATAAGGCAAACCCAACACACCTTTCAATACAAAAGGGTACAATGGGCCTAGGGTGAAAAACTAGACCCTAAAATGCTGAGAAATCTCAAAAACTTGCATGAAATGAAAAATGGAAACCATGAAAAAGGAGAGCAAGGAAAAATCTCCTACCTAGAACTAACGACATTGAAAATGGTCCACCAAACTGGCTACAATCACTTGTTGATGTTCGAGGGTAAAATGCACTCAGAGCTCACTCAAGAGGTAAAGTGAAAATGGTAAAAATAGTTTTACTTTTTTCCTATTTATGGTCAATTTCATTCTTATTTTATTATATTTTTTGTATTTTTGACCTAATTTTACCATGTGGAATATATTTTTAATCTTTTTGCGGTGTTCTGAGAAGGTTAAAAGCTAATTGAAGGACCTTATGTAAATTTTGAGTTCAATATAGGTTATTTTGACGATAGAGCACACTTTTATCACATTTTCGGGCTCTGTAAACTTACGAAAAAGGAACCCCCTGGAGTCCTCTTTTAGCTCTTTTTAATCTCTCTAAACATGAAAATATTCCCAAGAAGTTGCCTTTTTGAACTCATTAAAATAAATGAAAATACGTGTACTTAGTATAAGTTTAACACTTTTCCAGTCTGGGATAGACTATTTACAAAAAAGGAATATTTTAGTCGAACATGACTAAAATGTTCTCTTGAGTATCATTTTATGCCTTTTCGGACTCAAGAGACTAAATTTACGAAAATGAAACTTTGGAGTTTTCTTTTTCGCCTCTTTTTCAAACTATCTAAATGATCAAGATCTCTTCAATTACCAGAATAAACCAATATCTTTTACTTTTGTGATGTTAACATAATTATATATGAAAGAGTATGAAAAGCCACATGTGCATGCTATAAAGAAGAGGAAACATAACGAAAAGTATCAAATCAAAGAACACCAACATGTTGATAAATATGTTCACCAACATGTTGGCAGTTTCGGGCTTCGGCGTGATGGTCACATGATATATATGGTGATTGGTTATATTGTGTTCCAACGATGATCTAACATAATGGTTCCACCAGGATTAATATATATATGGTGTGTTAGTTCCGTTGGGGCTTGGTGGGGGTGGTGACCCACTGACCCGTTTTGGGTTTGTTTATATATATATATATATGGGGTGGGCGAGTCCTGGGGCCTGGCCCGACCCCCTATTTTTTTAATATTTTTGTTTTTAAAAACAAATCAATATTTTTTTTACTTTGCCAAAAATAAGGGTCACTGGAAAAATTAACGGTTCGAAAAATTCACTTGTTCCAGTGGCTGGATTCCTTATGCCGGGTTTCTACCATTTGTTTCCTCCTTAAGCTTGCCACTTGGCCAACTTCGACCAGCAATAAATTGACCATACGAACTTGGATTTTAGTGTCATTCACACCATTGGAATCAAGGCGATGAGAAGTACAACCTGGTCCTGGTTTCACTTCCATATGAAGACTTTGATTTTTGAGTTGTTTTCAATGCCACTTTTATTTTTGGATCCTCCTGGATCATTCCTCCCCACTGAGGAGCTTTTGGTCCTCCAAAATCATAACCACATCATGCACACTTCTTGTGTCCTTGTCAAACCACACTTTCAAATCTACATTGCATGCAAATCTAGTACATTCTTTGCAATCACATACAAAATCACACGACTCAAACAACCCCATACTTGCCAAGAGTTTATAACACACTCTTTGGTCAAGTTTTAAATAATAGAAACCAATACCCCAATTACTCACAAAAGGCCAAAAACATCGTTGTTGCTTTAGTAAGTGATGGAAAACACATCATCACTTTTACAATTATTCGCAACACATGATTTACAAACCGTGGCCATAAAAAGCTACTATATCTAGCAAAACGATATCTTACTCAATAAAGTAGACCGCCATGAATGTGGTGGATTATTTTGTTGAACATCTTCGCCAACTGGTTTCTACATTGGTGCTTTCTGCACCTGGAGTGTCTAACACACGACTTTCTGGTGTCCATCCTCATTGTAGTAACTACAATGATTCTTTTTCCTCCAAACTTTCCAGATCGTTTTGAAATGCTTTATCCTGATGCGTCTTTGATAAGTGCTCATGGAACCCTCACTATTGCTGGAATGTGATGAAGTGCTCTCATCACCTGTCATTGGTTGGTAACTGGTTGTCTTGGAGCATTACCCATCTTCCTTTTCAACATATCCAAGTCTTGCATAACGAGGCAATTCTTCCACTTTAATGGGGTTCGCAATGCCTTACCCATTAATGTCAAGGCCCTTTCCTTGATACTCCATTTTATTTAACAATTTTGATCCAATTCCTATAGTATATCTCTGAAAAGCAGCGAAATCATCATCATAAAAAGTACATAAAATTGAAGAATCACTTTTTACCTCAGGCTTTTTATGCTGCAACTTTCCTAAGGCCTCCTCCTTGTCTTGTAACCGATGTTGCAACCTTTGTTTCTCCTTCTCTACTTCTTGTAGGAGTCTCCTTAGTTCAATATTCTCTAGTTGAATTCTTTGGTTGATTTCTTCGAGTTCTTGGAGCCATGTCGCATTTGGTGCCCTTTTCATCTTTGGTACAACATTTGTTGAAATATTTGTCTCATCGCCCGAATCAGAACCCAAGTCAATGGGTCCATCTGCCGCAATCATAAGAGCTGCAATCTTCATTTCGTACCCTAAATCTGATCCCACATCAATTGGTCCACCGCCTGCAAATCCCACAACTGTGATCTTCTCATCATCCTCTGATTCAGATTCTTGGTCTTGTTACATAGATGCAACTGTCTTCTACTTCTCTTTTCTGTTGTTCCTCTTAGGTCTAATTATGGATGCAGTTTCCAACAATTCTCCTCATCATGCCCTTCTTTCTCATAGTGAGTACAAGAGGGCTTTGCTCCTCTACTATTATCTACTGTTGCCCTCTTTGGGTGGTCGTCTTGTTCATGCATATCCTTGCTTTCAATACGTACAACCTTCATGCTAGCTTCATCAAGAGACTTAGGTTCAAATAATAACAATGAATGATGCAAATAACTATGCAAAGAGCCAATATATTTCATCAACGTCTCAAAGTGTCTAGTGGAACATTCAATGCTAATAATTGTTTTCTAAACTCCTCTGTAAAATTCTCAACCGGTTGAACTTTTATTTTTTTCAAATGTTTCCATTCCATCATGGCCTTATATCTATAACCCAATGGGTAAAATTGTCCTCATAAAGCAGAAATGAACTCAGACCAAGATGAAAGAAGTTTACGACTACTCTTACCACCTTGTTGCAGTTTTCCTTCCCATTAGATGAGAGCGCTACCACCCAATCAAAGGGATGATAGATGGATCTTGGCTTCATCCTCTTTGATTTGTTGTATGCAGAAATACACCTCTACCTATCTTACCCTAGTTATATTGCTTTTCTTCATTGGATTCTCCACTAAAAATAGGTAAATCAAATTTGACATCTAGCTTGAAAAAGGGATTTTTAGATGTGTTCCTATGTTGCAATTCTTCCTCTTCTTCATGCATCATAGTAGATATTTTTGGTTGCTTACTAGGTGTGTCCATTTTTTTGTTTCAAGGATTTTGGAATTAAAAAATGATATCTATGCTTCACTATTCCCTTCGAATCACTTCAAACTGATTTTTCAAACAAAAGTTATGCAAATTTTAAAAAACAATACACACCTTTTACTTGCTTTTTAGGATATCGATATTGAAACTATTGTATATCTATAATTTCATATCTCCAAGGTCTGAAATTCAACTCTATCTTATCCCTCTGAGTCTTCTTTCCAACACCATAAGTCATACTAATATTTGATTCTTTAAGAAAGAGTTATGCCCAATCTCCCACGATGACCTGATTATAAAATGGTTTAGTAGAGCGAACTTGTATGAAACACTACGTATCACTATTTCGACCTTCGACTACAAAGTTCACAAAAATTTCAGCTCCACGTGGTCGTAATTTAAGCTTTTGAAGCTTTGTAGAAAAAATGTTATAGAGAAAATTCCAAGATGGTATGTTTAAAGCAATGAAACCTTAGAATCCAAAGCTCTGATACCAAATGTTATGCAACTAGCTCACAAAACATAAGACAAGATAGACTAATGATTTAAATATCATCCTATTCGAGGGGGAAACCCCCTTTACATTACATAAATGAACAATTTTTGGATGATACAAATGAAAAGGCCTCCTTTGTATATACAGGAATCTAAGGGGTCACAATATAATCAAAGCATACATAACAATAATAATGTATGGGCACGACGATAAGAATAATGGGCTTCTATGGGGCACAACAATAACAATATGGGGATTCATGGGCACAATAATAACAATAAGGGGGCTACACTAACAATAACAATATGGGGGATTCATGGGCACAATAATAACAATAAGGGGGCTACACTAACAATAACAATAAGGGGGCTACACTAGTATTATAGGGACCTAACATTTTCACTCTAATATCCTCTCTATAATCCTAAAGGAAAGTACTATTTGAGGGTTTCTGGTCTTGTTACCTAGGTTCAATCCTCAAGCCTATTCAGTAGATTAATGTGAAGTTGTTTACACGTCATGTATGCTTTTTTTTCCATGTATTGCATTCTTATTAAGAGACATCCTTTTTCATTGAAGGTTGTCTTCTACTAACTTGGCCTACTAAAGCCGTGGTCACTCTAATTCATTCAAGAAACATGTTTGGACATACCTACTTCTGGTTAAGTTTAGTAAATGGATGAGTGCCCATTTCTCAAGATTTTGTTCAAAATCACTTTTGTTTGGTCCACAATGGCTTAATTGCTTATAATTGTTAAATTTTAAAAAATATTTATGTTCAACTGAGTTTACATACTCAATAGAGCCACTATCAGCGTGTCCTTTTCCAAATATACTCTTTACTTGCTTTCTTTTCTTAATATATTACACCCTATCTTGGGTAGTTGTCTCTGATACATATATAATTGAACTCATACAACCCTTTCTTAATTTACCTTCATGGATGTAATCCTAATCAAGTCTTTTGTTCATGATATGCTAATTCCTCAATTACCTTGCATACACGTCATCCTATTTTTGTGTCTTTTATGTATGTAGTTTACATTTGAACTCTTAATGTCCTTTGACATTTTTACAATGAGCCTATAGAATATTTATTATCATATTCTGACTTAAAATACCATTCTTAATGTATATTCATAGAGATAAGAATTATCAGGTTACATGCATCCTTATCTTTCTCAATAATGCAACTATTATAATCTAGTTATAGAAATAACATGTAACAACACTAGTGAAAATTCCATTTAATAAAAGTTAATAAAGGAAAAATAATAATCATGGTCATAGGACACTTATTCCAAGGTGAATGTTGGGAAAGACATCCTAGTGTGGGTGTTCATTTGGTTTATTATGGCTAAGGAAATTGGCAAAGGAAATGGAAAAATGGCATTAATTGGCATTTTATTTATGAAAATAAAGGAAATTAGTAGAAAAGGAAGGTGAAAGGTCATAGGTTGCATGTGAGGAGGAAAATGAAGGAAAATAATGGAAAATGAAGAAAATAAAGGCCTCATTAATAAAAAGGCTAATGAGGATCAATTGGTACCTTTTGTCAGTTCAGTTTTGGAGCTCTCTCTCTATTCTCTCTCTCTCTCTCACTCTTGGACACTTAGAGTTTTCTTAGATCACTTCAGCATTGGATCAAGAAAATCAAAGAAGGCAAGATGAATAAAACTATCAAGCAAGGAACACTAGGATATAGCAATTACAATGAGATTATTTCTAGGTATCAATTTGCATGTGTGATTTCCTTACTAGATTTAGCATGCATGGTTATTCATGTGTGTTCTTGGTTCTCTTGCTTTCATGGGCATGGGTTTTGCTAGGTGTGACCGTGTTTTTCAGCCTTTCGTATAACCATGGTGTGGTGGGTTCTTTTGTATGTGGTTGAGCTAGATTCCCAGATGGACTCGAAGCTGAGTGGGGTGGTCCCAGGATTATTCACAAGGCCTAGGAATCTGGGGATGGGATACAGAGTAAAGCCCGAATGTGAACACCTCGATTGAGCATAGGAATCCCTTAACCGGTGAATGGCGGGATACACAGTAAATTTCAATAGTGAGTACCTTTGATTGGGCCTAGGGATCCAGGGATAAGATACACGGTAAAGCCTAGAGGGTGGAGACCTCGTAGGCCTAGGAATCCCTTAGATCCCTCATGGTGTAGGTGGAGAGATCCTGTGGTATCCACACTTGTTTTTGGCCTAGTGATTTGGTGAGGATTGCGGGAAATCTTGGTATTGTCTGTTTATTGTTTATGGACTAGTGATCCAGTGAGGATTGTGGTAAAGACTGGTATTGTATATTTATTATTTATGGCTTAGTGATCCAGTGGGGATTGCGGTAAAGTCTGGTTCTATTGTTGAGGGTGAGGTGGTGTAGCCTCGGGAAGCCCTAGTTGATTTTGGTTATAAGTCACATATTCACGCTTGGAATATGGCAAGGGGGTGATTGGCGGAAAGAAAGATTTGGTTCAACCAATCTATGGTCGGGTGTTATGTGGAGTCTCAAACCTTGTTCAACTAATAACTAATTAATAAGAACTATTTCTCCTTGGAAGTTTTTGAGAAAATGTATTGGTTCATATGAAGCATTTATGGCTAATGTATCCTTGTTATTTCTGTTAGTTATATGCTGGTTATGAGCAATTTTTATGACAATGATGATGTATGGATCTCATCATGTTTTGATTTGTAAATGAATGTACAATGAATATATGACCTAAGAGATGATAATGCAGCTAATATGATAATGCATCAATGCTTCTTAGCGATTCTCATATAAGTATGAGATCCTTATACTCATATATGTTGTTATGACACGTAGAATGCATATATGTGACATGTTTGACGAAATGCTTGTCATGGCTAGTAGGGGTCCAACCAAGTCTTTTTTTAAGTATTTTCATTTGCATCATTGTTCCGATGTTACTTTTCATTCCTGAAAGTTTCATGGAGTTCTCGGCAGCGGCTTGAGTCCTGCCCCTGAAAAAGTGGCACAAAATTCGGGGTCACGGGCTCAGAACTAGCTAAAAAAGACCCCAGTCACTTGCATGCCCATGCTGTGAGAGCAACCGAAGGAGCCCAGTCACATACATGCCCATTTCATGGGTGTGACTTAGGCTCTAGGGTAGCGAGGTGTCAAGTTGTTGTAGGTGTTGATCACCTAGAAAGGTTGGTTGTCTCCTGTAGGTTATGTGGTATGTGCAAAAAGTCAAATTGGTTGTGTTGTGTCAGTGCCACTTCCTTAACTGTACATGGGGAGTTGAATCAAATTGTAGTAGACTCTCATCACAATTTTAACCCAACAAACCGGTTAACTTTGGTAAATGTGGGAGGAGGGTGTTACATAGTGGTATCATAGCATGGTTCACCCCTTGGACTAGATGGGCAGTGTGTGTTGGTCATGTATTCATGTCAGTTTCATATGTGTTACTTATACTTGTGGTCTATGTGCTTGTTACATATGCATGGTGTTGTTCATGGTTGTAGTGATGTCGCCATCTGAAAGTGGATGGTGTGTTGTTGGATGTGTTTACCATGAGTATAGGTCGGTTATGCACTGGTTCTACATGTTAGTGTTTGTATGTATCTGCATGCAGGTCATTCATATGTTGATTATGCACACATTGATATGGGTGTAGTTGTCATGCACTAGGTCATGAGGTGTGGTTGATATGGTCATGCATTGATGATTGGACTATGGTTAGGATGATATATATATGTTTTTATGATTATGTTTATACATTTATTGTTCTAATATGGTTGATCTTGTAGATGAGATATCTTCCCCGAACTATACAAAGGTATGTTGATTATGTTTATATTTTGGTTTAGCTGACATGGTATGCTTTGCAGGAAGAAAACAACAAAGATGAATAGCAAGATGGTAGACTATAGTTCCTGAGACTCTCCCTATGGATAAGAAGAGCAGTGTGGCGTTGGGAATTCCTCTGACTTAGCATACACATTGAGAAGCTTGAAGGAAGAATTAAGGAGTTGCAAGGCAGATAATGACAGAATCATGCAGGCAGAAGAGAAACAAGAAGAAGTCAATGTAGTAATCCTTCATAGTTTGTTAGAATTGAAGAGATAGGGACCACTTCAGATCAGCCATGGACAAGAGAATATGGCTAATGGTGCATATGGAAGTAGATCTCATGGTGGGCACATGTTAGATAAGGACAACACGGTTAGAGATGGCATGTCCTTGGATACTCTGGATCAAAGAGGTGATGGACACATGTACTATTATAGTTGTGGTTTCGATAGACACTATGATCATCATCGTTATCATCCTTACAGCAGGGGTGACAGGGGATATTTTCTGCATGAGTTTAAGAAAGCTAAGACACCTAACTTTCATGGAGATTTGAATAAGTCGTAGGATGTAGAGGTTTGGTTACTTGGGATGAAGAAGTTCTTTGAGTTGTATAATTACACAGATAATATGAAGGTAATAGTAACTATATTCAGCTTGAAAGGTAAAGCAAACATCTGGTGGGAATATGTGAAGCGGGTCAGAGACATCAAGACAAAAGAGTTGAGTTGGCATGGACTTAAGGGAATTTTAAGGAAGAAGTACTTGTCAGAGAGGTACTACGACAACAAAGCTAAGGATTTCTATGACCTAAAAATGGGATCGTTGACAGATGAGGAGTATACGACTAAGTTCCTGGAGCTATTGAGGTATGTACCATATATTAAGGATGAGAAGGCTAAATTTTAGAGATTTGTTAGTGGATTGCCATTAGCTTTTAGAGATCAGATTGAGTATGATGAGCCTCGGTCACTTGAGGAAGTTATTGGGAAATTGATGCATTTCTATGAATAGTCAAGGCGTAAGACTGAATCTCTTCAAGGTCGGAAAGGGAAAGACAAAGCTAAAGGTAAATGGTAGCCGAAAAGAACAAGGACTTAGAATGCATAAGAGAAAGAGAATGTTGTGCCATACAAAAAGTTCAACGTAGCTAGACAGGGGCATGGGTCGCAATAGTAGAATAGAGGTGATGGTACCGAATGGTTGGAGTGTTGGATATGTGGTAAAAATCATCTCAAGAGAGATTTTCCGCAATATCAGGGTGGTAGGCCTCAAATTTACAGTGCACAAGAGGCACATAATGTTGGTGATGTTAGGCAGATGATTCCTTGTATCCATGCAATGCTAGATAATAGGCATGTAGATCACCAGGCATCTATCATTGAGATGGACTGTAAGCTTTGTGATAAAGTTGTTTCCTTTTTGATTGACCCTAGATCTAATTATATTTATATTAGTCCTGATTTGGTGGATAAGTGCTGTTTGAATAAAGAATTGCATGCAAAATCTTAGTTAGTACAGTTGGCTACAGGTACAAAGAAGAGAGTTCATCACTGAGTAAGAGCTCGTGCATTTGATATGGATGGTATGCCTACATCAACACATTTGAATGTATTTATGTTGGGATCATACAATATGTTGTTGGGTATGGATTGGTTGTATCTGCATAGGACCAAGGTGGATTGTTATGACAAATCCATTGAATGCTTGGATGACAATGAAGAGGAAAAAATCTTATAAGGTAAGAAGAAGGAAACATCAGTTAGGATGGTGGCAACTATGCAGGCAAAGCGTAGTTGCAGAAAAGGGTGTGTGTTATTTGCAGTAAACATTTCTAGTGATAAAGGTAAGGAGGATGAGGATGCAGATGTATTGAGAAGGTACCTGATTTTACAACAATTTTAGGTTGTGTTTCCAGTAGAGATTTCAGAGTTTCCACCTCACAGATAAGTGGACTTTTCTATTGAGTTGGTACCATGGGAAACACCAACATCAAAAGCACCATATAGGATGAGCACTCTAGAGTTGGTAGAGCTGAAGTTGTAGTTGAAGGAAATGCTTGAAAAGGGATACATTATGCCAAGTGTATCACCATGGGGTTCACTGGTATTGTTTGTGAAGAAGAAGGATGGTATTCTCAGGTTGTGCATTGATTACAGGTAGTCAAACAAGGTGACCATCAAGAATAGGTATCCATTGCTGAGGATTGATGACTTGTTCAATCAGTTGAAGGGAGCAATGATATTCTCAAAGATTGAGCTGAGATCTGGATATCATCAGGTACAAATTAAAGAAGAGGACATCTACAAGACAACTTTCTGAACCAGGTATGGGAGTTATGAGTTTTTTGTAGTTCCATTTGGTTTGAATAATGCTCTAGCTACCTTTATGTGCTTGATGAATAGTGTGTTGCATCCTTCTCTGGAGAATTTTGTTATTGTATTCATTGATGACATCTTGATATATTCTAAGAATGAGGAAGATCATGCCGAGAATTTAGAAACAATATTGACATTTTTGAGAGAGAATCATTTGTATGCTAACCTCACTAAATGCAATTTCTTTTAGAAAAAGGTGCATTACTTGGGACATGTTGTTTCCAAGGAAGGCATATCAGTGGATCTAGAGAAGATAAGAGCCATCATGGAGTGGGTATCTCCTAGAAATGTGGATGAGGTAAGATCATATATGGGGTTAGAAGGTTATTATAGGAGGTTCATAAAGAGCTTCTCTTGGATTGCATATCATATACGTCAATGCAGAGGCAAGGTAAGAAATTTGAATGGACAAAGAAATGTGCAACAAGTTTGAGTAATTAAAGTAGTTATTGACAAATGATATAGTGTTAAAGATTGCATACCTAGACAAAGAGTTTGTGGTGTGTACATATGCTTGCAACAGAGGACTTGGTGGATTTGTTATGTAGGATGGACATGGAGTGTGTTATGGGTCACAAAAAATGAATGAGCACAAACAAAACTATCTGACACATGACATTGAGTTAGCAACAACCATTCACACATTGCAGATGTGGAGGCACTATCCTCTTGGCACAAGGTTTGTATTGATGAGTAATCACAGTGGGTTGAGGTACCCATTTGACCAATTGAATCTGAATGCCAGGAAATCTAGATGGTTGGCCACAATTAGTGAGTTTGAATTTGAGATCAAGTACATCAAGGGTAAAGAGAAAAGGTTGCAGATGCTCTTAATAGGTGGGTATAGGTAAATCACATTGCAACTATGAGTTCTTATGGGACATATCTACAAGATCAGATCTTATAGGTAGGTCAGCAAGATAACAAGTACATGGAGCTCACTCACTGTCAGGATACAATAGAGTATAGGTATAGGTACAAGTAGTGGTACAAGTGCATAGGATGTGGACTATCATCTCTCAGTAGACGGCTTGATCAGATTTATAGACATGATATATGTGCCATATAGCAGTGAGCTCAATAAGATTATCTTGAGGGAGTTTCATGCGAAACTATATTCAGGCCACCCAAGCTACCAAAAGGCATTGAATGCAATGAAGAAGTTCTATTATTGGCCAAATTTGAACAAGGATGTGGCAGATTTTGTGGCTATATGCTTGGATTGTCAATAGGTAAAGGAAGAATGTAAGCATCCAAGTGGACTACTACAATCGATTTTGATTCTAGAGTGGAAATGGAATGTCACTTCCATGGATTTCATTATAGGTTTGTTGAGGAAATCTAGACAACATGATTCCATCATGGTTGTGGTGGAAAGGTTGAGAAAGGTAGCACACTTCATTCCATTGAAGTCCACTTATTGAACCAATGATGTAGCATAGGTCTTCATTAGAGATGTGGTTAGATTGCATAGTGTTCTGAGGAATATTGTGTCATACAGGGATTCTAAGTTCACTTCTAGATTATGGAAAGAGTTGTTTGGAGGTTTGGATACAAAGTTGGCCTTCAACACAACTTATCATCCGTAGGTAGATGGACAGATAGAGAGGGTAAACTGGATATTAGAGGACATGTTGAGGATGTGTGTGATGCACTAGCAAAGGAGATGGGAGGAGTATCTTCCATTGGTCAATTTTGCTTATAATAATGGTTACCATGAGTCTTTGAGGATGAGTTTGTTTGAGGTGCTTTATGGGCAGAGTTGCATTACTCCCATAAATTGGAGTGATCCAATGAATAGGTTGTTGATTGGATCAGATATGTTGGCAAAGACGGAACATGAAACGTAGGTAATCAAGAAGAATCTAAAGGTAGCACAGGACAGGCAGAAAATCTATGCAAATCAGAGCAGGCTATTTAAGGAGTTTCAGGTTGGGGAACATGTGTACTTGTGCATCAAGCCCAAGAAGAGTTCCTTGAGGATTGGATCATGTGCCAAGATGGAACCTTGGTTTTGTGGAACTTTCAATATACTTGAAAGGATCAGATTAGTAGTCTATCGACTTGCACTACCTCCAACAGTGAAAGTCCATGATTTTTCCATGTGTCATTGCTTAAGAAGTATGTTAAATATGTTGATCATGTGATTGATTTGTCTATATTACAAGTGGAGCCATAAGGAGAATTCCAATTGGAATTGTAGTGTATATTGCAGAAAAAGATGGCCGTGCGCCAGAACCGAGAAAATGAGCAGGTTAAAGTGTAGTGGAAGCACTTTGGGCCCGATGAAGCTACATGGGAGACGGTTGATCAGATGCACACTATGTATCCTTCTCTATTCACTGGTCGAGAGAATGTTTTTGGTATATGTTTGTTATTTGTATGTATATGTATATGGATGTAAATACTGCCATGAGATGTGTTATAAAACTCCAATAAGCAGTATGGGTGTCATGTCATTATGGTTATCATGTAGTTATGTTGTCATGTTGGTTTGCTTCTCAGCAAGTTGATCATTATAAATATTGCATCGAGCTAAGTTATAAATCTCCATAGGTAGTATGTTTTGATTTCAATAGTCTTGTTGGTTGTATGTGTCATTGAACACCGAGGATGGTGTTCCCCTAAGGGGGATGGTTTTGTAACAGCCCTGGTGAAAATTCCATGTAATAAAAGTTAATAAGGGCACCATGGTTATGGGAAACTTATTCCAAGATGAATGTTTGGAAATACATCCTAGTGTGGGTGTTCATTTGGTTTATTATGGCTAAGGAAATTAGAAAAGGCAATGTCAAAGGCTTTTGAAAGGCAAAATGGCATTAGTTGGCATTTTATTTATGAAAATAAAGGAAATTAGGAGAAAATGAAGGTGAAAGGTCATAGGTTGCATGTGAGGAGGAAAATGAAGGAAAATAATGGAAAATGAAGAAAATAGAGGCCTCATTAATAAAAAGGCTTATGAGGATCAGTTGGTACCTTTTGTCAGTCCAGTTTTGGAGCTCTCTCTCTATTCTCTCTCTCTCACTCTTAGCCACTTAGAGTTTTCTTGGAGCACTTCAGCATTGGATCAAGAAAAGAAAAGAAGGCAAGAGGAAGCAAAAGATCAAGCAAGGAAGAGAAAGATCTAGTGTCTACAACGAGATTATTTGAGGTATCAATTTGCATGTTTGATTTCCTTTCTAGATTTGGAATGCATGGTTATGCATGTGTGTTCTCTGTTCTCTTGATGTCATGGGCATGGGTTTTGTCAGGTGTGATAGTGTTTTTTAGCCTAGCCTTTGCGTTTCTAGATATCCATGTTGTGGTGGGTTATTTTGCATGTGGTTGAGCTAGATTGTTAGATGGACTCGAAGCTGAGTGGGGTGGTCCCAAGATTATTCACAAGGCTTAGGAATCCTGGGACGGGATACATAGTAAAGTTTGAATGTGAACACCTCGACCGAGCCTAGGAATCCCTTGACCGGTGAATGTTGGGATACACGGTAAATCTTAGTGGTGAATACTCTTCATTAGGCCTAGGAATCTTGGGCTGGGATACACGGTAAATATTAGAGGGTGGAGACCTTGTAGGCCTAGGAATCCCTTGATTGGTAATAGTGGGATACACGGTAAATCCGAGAGACTAGGATGGACAAATCCCTTATGGTGTAGGTGGAGAGATCCGATGGCATCCATGCTTGTTTTTGGCCTAATGATCTAGTGAGGATTGCAGTAAATCCCGGTATTGTATGTTTATTGTTTATGGCCTAGTGATCTGATGAGGATTGCAGTAAATCTTGGTATTGTATGTTTATTGTTTATGGCCTAATGATCCGGTGGGGATTGTGGTAAAGCCTAGTTCTATTGTTCAGGGTGAGGTGGTGTAGCCTTGTTTGATTTTGGTTATAAGTCCCATATTCACGCTTGGAATATGTCACGGGGGTGATTGACTGGAAGAAATATTTGGTTCAGCCAATATATGGTAGGGAGATACGTGAAAGTCCCAAACCTGGTTGGCCTAATCATTCATTAATAAGAACTATTTCTCCTTGGTATTTTATGAGAAAATGTGCTAGTTCATATGAGGCATTTATGGATGATGTATCCTTGTTATTTCTGTTGGTTATATGCTGGTTATGAACATGTTTTATGAAAGTGATGATGTATGGCTCTCATCATGTTTTGATTTGTAAATGAATGTACAATGAATACATGAGCTAATAGATGACAATGAAACTAATGTGGTAAGGCATTAATGCTTCTTAGCGATTCTCAGATAAATATGAGACTCCTATGCTCAAATCTGTTGTTATGACCTGTAAAATGCATATTTGTGACATGTTTGACGAAATTACTGTCATGTCTAGTAGGTGTGTAGCCAATTCTTTTTATTTGTATCATTTTTTCAATGTTACTTTTCATTTGTAAGAGTTTCATGGAGTTCGACTAGTGGCCTGAGTCTTGGCCCTGAAAAAGTGTCACAGAATTTGAGGTCGTAGGCTCAGAACTAGATGAAAAATACCTTAGTCGCTTGCATGCCCATGTTGTGAGAGCGATTGGAGGGCTTCGGTCACATGCATGCACATTCTATGAGAATGACTAGAGGGCTGTAGTCGCATGCATGCCCATGTCATGGGAGCGAATGAGGCTCTAGGGAAGCGAGGTGTCAAGTTGTCGTAGGGGTTGTTCACCTGGAAGGGTCAATTGGCTCTTGTAGGTTCTATGGTATGTACAAAAGGTCAAATTGGTTGTGTTGTGTCAGTTCCACTTCCTTAACTATACATGGGGAGTTGAATCAGATTTTAGTAGCCTCTCGTCACATGTTTACCCTAATAGACCAGTTAACTTGGGTAAATGTGGGAGGAGGGTGTTACATAACGATTGCTTGATTTCTTACATCCTTTTATTTACAATAAAAATAGTATTAACAATATTAATACATCTGTGTACTTCCAATTGCACAGATAGTAGTTACCAACATTACTTGTAACTTTTCTTGCTTTCTGGTTGTAGTCCATGTTAGTAACTTCAGGGATAGGAAAATAGTAATAACACCTTGGTAAAACCAGGATCGTTGCTTATAGTTAAACAACCAATAAGGAATTTTTTCAGAGGTATTGAAACCTCAACACAATTCCCATTGTACATCCAAAATTACTTAAGTTGAAATGGACTTATATACACTGTATCTACTCTTGGTTGTTTAGAATAAAAAACATAAACAAACTATCGTGCCTTCTTTTAGGGTTCCACTAATTTTACATCATAATGTTCTACCCGTATGATAAGGGTTTTTAATATATAGGATTGTTTGATATTATTCATTTCCATTCATTTAGACCTATATTATATTCCTAATTGGGGTTGCTAATTGGACATATATAAAATAGTATGGTTTGCTACTAGTCCACAATCTCTTCGTTAATATTGCTTTCCCCAAACCTTTATTAACTATTAGTGATGTTCTCAGTATCTAAAAAACCATAACATGGGCTCATCTGGGACTCCCCAAAGGGATCCTAGAAAAAATTAATCAATATTGTACACATAACAATATGATATAGTATGGTCAGATAAGCTTTCTCATGGTAAACTTGCAAATGTATTACTTGCTTAGGCACCCCGAATATGATTAACATGTAGCAATAGGTCTTCCATGTTACTATTAGAGAGTGATTAATATCAATTTTCCTATTCCATGTTTCCCTTCCCTTTTGCTACATCCTAGTTCTACTTATATGATAGTGAAAAATACACATGCATTTAAGAAGGACTACAATCTACACATTTTACACTTGCTGTCTGCAAGTATGCATGTATCAATAACATTTATCTCATGCGTAATTGATATAAGTACTCGTTTTTCATAGGCTTGCAACTATTATATAAAAAAGATTGGTGATTAATTTTCATTCATTTAAATTGAGTAGTTACGTAAGACAAACAATTATTTCCAATACTCAGATTAATACTCCAAATCAAAATAGATTCAATCCTACTCTTAAATAGACTAACAACTTATCTGGCCAACAATAATTTCTTTGGGAATGCTACAGGAAATGGCACGTTCCCCACAACCAACGAGTTTCATACCTCACAATTCCTCCCAAGCATAAGATCCTTGCTTCCCTCTTGGTTTCTCCATAATCAGAGTCCCCACACCATTTTCACTTGGTGGTATTTATTATTTTCTTCCCAACGTAATTTTTGCAGCAGTGTCCTACTCTTGAGGGTTGCCCACCTTTTTGAGTTACTTGGGATTTTTCAATTTAAGAGAAAGTTTTTCCTTTTTCCTTCATAAGTATGTCTTTCTCTTTAACCATGCTTATCCAACATAACATTTCTCTCTAGTTATGTTGTTTTTATCTTTTATTTTTTTCACCCAACTTAGCATTTCTCTCTAGCCAAGTTCATCTTTCCGCCCAACTTAACAATTCTTTCCAATTATGCTATCTCCCATTGGTAATCATTCTCCTAGGAATTTTGGGAGAATTTGGGAAGGTCCACCATTTGGACTTAACAACTTAACAAATTCTTGGACAACACAAAAGTCCACAATACTCATGTGCTATTTCCCATATCATTTCTAAGGGAAAATACACACACACACACATTAATGTAAATTATTTTCCCATTAGTCAATTTCACTTAGTCTTGGGCCCACAACCAACATTTCCACTTCAATATTTACAAGAAATATAAAATAATAAAGTCTACAAAAACAATTGCACTAAGGGTATCACAAGGGGCATGTATTAACTTTTTAATGTGGAGAATGTAAATCATACATAAAAATATTTCAAAGTCATTTAAAAGTCAAATATGTATATATTATATAAAATGAATGATTTCTTTTTTCTTATGGTTAAAACATTTTATTAGTGTTTTGCTCAAAGCTAACATTGATCCATCTAAACTATATATCTACCAAGATCCAGAGGAATCAAATTTCTAGAGGTGCAAACATTCCTCAATTTTTGCATTAAAAAGGAGGCTTACATCTTGATATATTTGATCAGTATCTACATCTTAAAATATTTGATTCCTCTCAGAGTGATGTGTGTAATTAGAATATTGACACTTGTCCTAGGCCAAAATTCCTTCATATGAGGCCTCAAATTGGGCTTTTAATGTTTTTTTTCGATATTTTTTTGTTTTTTTGATATTTTTCCCAAATTCTAATTAGCTTTATATTTTTAGAAACAACTCCCTAAAACGGATATTTTTTGTATTGTAGATAAAAAGTGCTTATTTTTCATTGTAAATTGGAAATGGAGAAAGGATAGGTTAGGGGATGAGGATGGAGAGGGCAGAAGGGAAGGTGATCACTGTGCATTCAAACTAAGAAGAAAGAAGGATTACTGAAATGTATACATAATTTTTTTTATTAATATAATTTGTTCTAGTACGTTTAATCCAGTAGAAACTACAGTGTAGTTTTTTTGGTTACATCTAGTATCAGAGCAAGAAGATGGATAGGATAGGAAGAGGAAGAAGAGGTCTTGCTCAAATGGGTAGAGATATGAGAAATATCCAATGACAAGTAGTAGATATTACAAACAAGTTCACAAGTCAAATAATTATACCAATAAGAGAGGTGTCTAATAAGGAGACAAACCATAAAGATGTAGATCAAGATGCAAAACTTGAAGAAGAAAAATTAGAGCACATGACTTTTGAAGAGAGAATGCTCAGGGCCCTAGAAGGAAAAAATGATGGGATATATGTAGGTAGTCTTAAACTAGAGGAGTTGATAGATTAACTGGAAAACTTGGGATTTTATTTTGAATGGAAGCCTATGATAGAGGAAAAAAAGGTAAAATTGACATGCACCAAGTTGAAGGTTCGTGCAATGATATGATGAGACCATCTCCATAAAAGAAAAGCAAAAAAGGGAAAAGATAGAATTAGGACCTAGAATAATATGGAGAAGAAGTTGAAAGAGAAATTTATTCCTTTGGACTACGTATAAACCCTTTTTTCTAGATTTCAAACTTGAAGCAAAACCTGCTTACTATGGAAGATCTTACAAAGAAGTTTTATGAATTGTCTATTCGTGTGGATCACCAATAAAATAACGAGAAACTAGCTGCAAGGTATGTGAACTATCTAAAATTTTCAATCGAAGATGAATTGAGCATGCATAGGGTTAGCAACATGGAAGAGGCATACCAATTTTCCTTAAAGTCCAAGGAAAAACAAACTTGACAATACTTTCAAAGGAATAGAAGGACAAGGAGGAGTACATCATCTGCATTGGAGATGGCTCATACTATATTAGAGGAGAATATCCAAATAAGCAGGGACATGAGAAGATATTCGACAAAATAACCCAAATCAACAAAGAGGAAGAGGATTTCAAAGGGGTAGACATGACAATGGTGGCAAAGGGTTGAGAAACCAACAAAGACCCTTTGTTTGTTTTAGGTGTGGTGAAGAGGGTCATAAAGCATTTGAATGCCCAAATTATAACATGCAAGTGTAGAAACAAGGAGAGAAGCCTAGATTGAAGGAGGAGAGAAATTATGATTCTAGAAAATGAGTAAATATAGAGTAGTAGCAATTAATATTCTTGGTTTAAAACGAATATCTTTCGAACTAGGTGCACTTTGAGGGGAAAGGTATGTCAAACTATTATTGATAGCGGTAGTTGTGAGAATATGGTTTCTACAGTGATGGTAGATAAATTAAACTTATATTGTGATAAAAATCCCCATGCTTGTTGAATTACATGGTTTAAAAATGGAATGAAGTACCTATTGTCCAAAGGTGTTTGGACAAGTTTTCTATATGCAAGACTTACAAAGATGAAATATGGTGTGATTTCATCCCAATGGATGCATGCCATATGTTGTTGGGGAGGCCATGGCAATATGAAAAAAAAATCATGCATGATGGCAAGAAAAAAACATATAGATTTTGGAAGGATGGATCTAAATTCATCTTACTAGCCATTAAGGATGAAGGGAAAGTTGAGAGTATGTTGTATGAAATAAAAATTGTTAAAGGAGGAAGATAACAAGATTTTATTACACTAATGGTGTAGAGAGGAGAAGGAGAAGACATAACAATGCCTATTGAAGTGGAAATGGTACTAGAAGAATATGCTAATGTTATACCAAATGAGTTACTGATGGTCTTCCATCAAAGAAGGATATTCAATATCACACGAATGTAATTCCACGGTGAGTATGTATTTTTCTGACCCAACCCTCAACCCTACTGCTCATGGTTTGTATGTGCCAATGTCACCCAACAAGCCCTTGGGACATGTGATTTTTGGTAATTCATACATGGGCATCAATTTATGTAGCATCCATGATACTCTCCTAAGAATCATTTTGCTCCACAAGAAGGATATGGCCATGCCCATTCCCATGGACCTTGGTTTCATGAATACTTTGTTACTTGATTCTAGTAGTAGCAATAGGCTCGTTTAGGGTCCTCAATCGTTCCCCATGTCCCATTGCATTCATCCTATGAATGACCCCCTAAAAGGGAACCTATTTTTCAATACATCAGGCACTCGTTCTCCTATCTAGAATTAAGAAATCCATCAAGATTAGAGGTTTGGAAACGAGGGTCTAGTGGCATTTCGAAAAAGATGAAATTTCCAATCAAAGGCTTTTCAACATTACATTCTACCAAAAAGAATATTAATATGAGGCCCTTGAAGGAACCTAATCCTATTATTGGTGGCCTTGGAGGGCACTTGAAGCAACCAAGGCCTATTGGCAGTGGTCCTAAAGGAATCAATTGGTGTTATGTCTGTTGGGCTAACTATAATACTAAGGATGCTCTTGAACAAAATTATGGTGGAAAAAGGCACAAGAAGCAACTAGAGAAGTATGAAGAAAAATTGATAGTTTAGAAGATATTAGATGAAAGAAACATGAAGCAATTAGCATCAGGAAACCAAGAAAGCAATTTGAAGGAAGATACCAATACAATCACATAAATTAATTCTATCAATGGCTTGATGGAGAACAAGGAAAACCAAATTGGTATCAAGGGCTTCCATAGTATGCCTACCATTTTCGTAGAAGTTCGGGATGACATGGCCATAACTACTGATGAAATATTTGGCCTAACACAATTAATTATCAAATTCAAAACTTTAGATGAAATAATAAAGTGTGTAAATGCTACTAATTATGGCTTGGCATTAAGAGTGTTTACAAAGAATTAAAGACCATAGACACACTTACTCATGCATTCAATTTTGGAATAGTTTTGGGTAATTGCTTTGACATTTTTGATGCTAATACACCTTTTGGTGGTTATAAAATAAGTGGCAACATTTTGAGGACAACTTACAAGAGCTACATTCTTTTCAACCAGAGGAGAATGATGCGTGTAATTGGCATATTGGCACTTTTATGGGGCCACAATTCCTTCATATGAGGCATCAAATTGGGCTTTTAGTGTTTTTTAGAGATTTTTTTTTCGAGATTTTTCCAAAAATGTAATTAGCTTTAGATTTTTCAGAAACAAGTTCTCAAAAAGCGTGATTTTTGTATTGTAGATAAAATGTGTTTATTTTTCATTGTAAAGTGGAAAAGGAAAAATGAGAGGCCAAGGGATGAGGATGGAGAGGGAAAAAGAAAAGGCCATCACCGTGTAATCAGGCCAAGGAGAAAAGAAGATTGCTGAAATTTATACACAAAAATTTGTTTAATAGAATTTGTTCCATTATGTTTAATCAAATAGAAATTGCAATCCAATTTTTTTGGTTACATCATTTGATCCCTATTTACACCATCATAGATTTGATTTTTCTCAGAGATTGTTATATCTAGAGTTAAGATGGATCTATGCTACTACAACCTAGTATGGGGTAGAACAGTTGGATACGAAAATAATAAAATAATACTTACACCAACAAATTTAAAAATTGTAATAACAAGAAAATATTTCAATGTAGGCCACCAACATAGATCTATGTTAACCCTCAAGCTATTAAGCTTAGCTAGGGATCAAATTTTGAGGTTAACACACACACACACATGTTAATTTTCAACTCCAAGCTATGTATAGAAACAAACTAATATTACATTTTAACTATAAGAAGTTTTTTGTTTTCATTTGCTTTATATAATATATATGTAGTCTCTCTCTTTCTCTCTTTAGATATATATTTATATTGAATTTGTTTTAATTAATATATATTTTTTAATTTGTATGTCAACTCTATATTAAGTATTGAAGGAATTACAAATCCCCCTCATACTTTTAGAAAACACTTATCAATGGAATAAGAAAAAATATTGGAATATTTTTTTTGTTATTGATATTTTTTAAATTCCATATATCAATTTCATATTAAGAATTGAATAAATGACACATATCGCTCCAAATGGAAAGTGAAAATATAAGGAACTTTATAATTTAAATTATTTTATCTCTCTCTATATAAAGTAGATATAAAATTATGTTACTTAACATGTATATTGAAATATTTTATTTACAATTGATACTAAAATATATTTTTGTAATTAACATATATATTTTTAAATACCATTTTGTTGGCATTATGATGCATGTGTTGTACTTGATGGCAACCCACTCATAGAAGATCATCTCACTTAGTTATAACTAGATGAATCTTCAAGAAGAGATATCATATGTGACTGAATGCTTGGGGTGCAGGATAGCTCAAAGGAATCAGATGATAGTTCTACGTGTGACAAGTTAGACTTGCCATCAAGTCCAAAGGGGGAGATTGTTGGCATTATGAGACAAGTGTTGTCCTTGATGGCAAATCACTCAGATGATAAATTATAGTGTAGCAAAGTTCACGCACTTTCATGAAGATAAAAGTTTCTTTCATGTAGAGAAAAGTTCACGGAATTTTATGCAGAGAAAAGTTTATTTCATGTAGAGAAAATTTCACGGACTTTTATTTGCAGAGAAACGTTTATTTCATGTGGAGAAAAGTTCACGGAATTTTATGCAGAGAAAAGTTTATTTCATGTAGAGAAAATTTCACGGACTTTTATTTAGAGAAAAGTTTATTTCATGTAGAGAAAGGTTCACAGACTTTTATGCAGAGAAAAGTTTATTTCATGTAGAGAAAATTTCACGGAATTTTATGCAAAGAAAAGTCTATTTCATGTAGAGAAACGTTCACAGAATTTTATGCAGAGAAAAGTTTATTTCATGTGGAGAAACGTTCGCGCACTTTCATGGTTTGTTCATGGTATTAGTCCGACAGTTTTTGATCCTATGGTTTTGGTCCATGGTATTGCATCGAAAAGTGTTGATCCCAAGTATTGGGTTCATGGTATTGTGTTATTATGGTTTTGGACCGTGGTATTGTGAAAGGCCTAAGACTATAAAAGAGGAAGGAGATCATTTGGCAAAGCATCATCTGAATTATTGAATATCTGATAAAGTGCTAGATCTGGAATACTCTGATTGGGTTATGGTGCAGATCTAGATCTGAGCTAAAGAGGGAGATCATTAGTTGATGGAGAACAAGATCTAAGGATAGATCGGGATCAAATGGTTTGAAATGAACTATCTCTATATATTTGATTATGCTTATTCTAGATCTGTATACTGACGCTTGTAATGATCTGATATCGGTATAACTTAAGTTTGAAATCACTGCAAGTCATGTTTGAATATTTATAGATCTGTACGCGGGTTGGCTTTGGTGTAAGTGCGTATGTATGCAGGTTTGGTTCATTGTAGTAGTGTATACAATTTGAGATATGATATTTGAAGTCACAGGTGGTTCTGGTTGTTGATGGGTTCTTATGACAATTTAAAGGTGTCAGTATTCTGCATATCCTGTTTAGTTGATTGTTTTTAGCTTTAGTATTGATGGATGAGAACTAATATTGGATCAGGATCATAATGACTCATATTTATGTGATCTGATGGACTAGATCTGGGTGCTAACACATATATTATCCTTGTATATGTATTGATCTAGTGTTTGGGTGATTCAGAATATTGATTGATTATGTGCTTCAATGATATTAATGGGTCCAATATGAAAATTGGATGAAACGTGGCCTTTCAGATTATGTGTTGTGCTTCAGGAGTATCCAGTCTGAAAATGTATGAAACGTGGTACCTGGAGGAGAGAAGATTGTAGGCCGGCGCCTAAGTACTGGTATCTTAGCTAGTACAAGAACTATGGGGGTTGTAGCTCCCTTCCAGGAGAGACTGGAGAACGAGAGAGGGTCGTAGCTCTCTGCAGGTAGAACCCTCCATACTGGTATAAGACTGCACCAGTACAAAAATATTGTAAAAGGATTTTCTTATTAAGAAGAAGATTGAGATGACTTGCAGCAGGTGGTTTTCTCCCACATTGGGTTTCCACCTTATATCATGGTGTTCATGTTTGTGGCTTATGTGTGATGATCTGTTCCATTTTACTACACCTGTTTACTGTTAATATGGTTGATAATGTTCTAATGCACTCATTAAGGATCAACTAACTGAATCATAAGAAGTAGCATATATGAATCTGAATATGGAAATGAAAAAGTTTTATTGATGTGATAATACTGATTCACCCCCCCTCTCAGTATTATTTCCAACACTTTTGTCAAATGAACATAAAATGAATTACACATATTCACATTGTCAACTCCATATTGAATAATGAAGGAATTACACATCTCCATCATGAGAAAGCAATAACAGAATTATATATATATTTTTTTCAATTACTTTATCTCTCAATATCAATATTATTTTTAGATGCCACGTGTTAAATCCATAATGAGTAATGGAGGAATTACACATATCCCTCGTAAGGGACCATTATAGGACCATTATGATTAGCCACATTTTATGTAATATGTAGTAACTTATTTTGGAAAAGAAGATTAGCCTTTGGTTTTAAATCCATTGTCAAAAAGTTAAAGGCCAAGCTGAGTTTAGAGATATTACGGATAACTGTGGAGGAATGTTGCATTAATAAACATGTTCTCTTCTATTGTTTTGTTGACTTCAGAAAATCTTTTGGCACTATTCCTAGAACAAAGCTATGGAAGAGGCTAGAAGAGATAATGGTTCTTGTAGAGTTGAGGGTTTCTATGACAAGGCTATACGAGAGTGTTATTTCCAAGCTTAAAACCAATGAGGGTTAGTCAGAGGAAATTAAATGTAATATTGGAGTCAAGTAGGGTGTTTCTTATCCACTACCAATTTTGACATATACATTAATAAGATAAAATAATGTTTGAAGGATGTAGGTTGCGTTAGCCCCACACTCATTGGGATGGTCGTAACTCTTCTTCTTTATGTTAACAATATTTTTGTTTTGGAAAGGAACCATTATGATCTTGGCAGGAAACTCAAAATCCTCCAAAATTTATGCTTCAAGATGGATATGACTGTTAATATTGAAGTCCATGATAATTAAATGAAAAATGATCACCTATAATACTTTCATTTATGACAAAAAATCATTGTTCCTTCATAAAAATATCTCGGAATTGACGTCCATCATAAGCTTAATTGGAATTATAGTATTGAAAAAATGATAAATGGAGGTTGAAAACCTTACTATGGACTTGAAGACAACTGTAAATCGATAAATATTTAGATTTTGGATAGAAAGAAGACCCTCTTTAAGGCTATTGTCACTCCTATTATTTCATATAGATGCGAGGTTTGGATTGTAGTATATCTAGAGAGTCATGGAGGAAGATTAAATAAATCAAAAAATAGTTTATAACCTACAACATCAATATTAAAGGAAATACTCCCTACCCTATGTTAGAGCCTAGATTGACCTCACGCTGAATGGAGGCAATCCTAAGATAACCACAAACCACGCTTAACCTGGTAGCTAGCCCTGCCAGGTCGGGAGAGGGCACTCTCCTTGTCAATATCAATTAGGATGGTTGAAATTATGACTTGAGATGACTGAATTGAATATAGATTTTAGGCTAGGTATAGTAGCTCAAAGGATTTTGGTTGATTTTTGATGTTTGGTTGCTGGATCAAATGGAGCAGGCAAGTTGGGTATGGGAAATCAAATCAGGGATACAGACATGTTCTGTGGGGCGAGGTAGACAAGGGTTTATGTACTAAAAATGGATTGAGATAGTATTTTAATATGGCTGAGGAGTTGAGGAGGGCATAAAGAAACTATGAGTCCTCTTCAAACAGTTGAAAACATTGAAAACCAAATGCTTTCCCAAGACAAAGCACAATAGTGTATTTTTCCTATTCACCTTGATTCATTTAGTTTTAGAAGAGAAAGATAGATTTGGATACATATAAAACATAAGAAAATCCCATTACAAAGAAGAAACAATACATAAACTCACTGTCACAAGAATCTCACAAAAATAGCTGTGAAACCTGGTTTTATTCCTTGCTAAACTGCTGTAGAGATATACAATAGAGTTCAGAGCTTCCACAAGAGTCCAACCTTTACAAATGACTGAAAAAGTAAATAATATAGGCATCAAAACATTCATTCTAGCTATCAGGGGTCGAATCCATGAGAAGAGGGGTGGTTTCAACCATATCTAAACTAGGAACACAAAAGTAGGCAGTGGAACAACTTGCCTCTAAAACTTAGGAAACTAATTCATTCATCATCAAAACCACTTGAAACTTGATGTATCTACCCTATGAGGTGTTTTTCATCCATATTTACATCAAATACATCATTTACCATGTATACATTTACCAAGGAATGAGGAAAAAGTCAATTTCCAAGAAAACTAGGAAAATCCAGAAATTTAAGCAAAACTGGCAAAATCAGTTTAATACGTAGCGCCAAAAATTTAATGCGTAGTGCCATTTCAGAGCCAGTTTTTGAGGCCTTCCCAATGTCCAAATCAGGTGCAAGTTGTTTTTTTGGAAATCCCTACCTGTCTAGTTTCTGGAACAATTTGATTTTTCTGATTTGGAGCTCATTTTCCCCTCCAAAAGTTGATTCTCCCAAGATTGCTTCCTATGTGGCAAAAAAGTGGCAGAGAGGACACTTTTTGGGTTTTTTTTTCCCTTTTGGTGACCAAGACCTTGTCCAAATCTTCTTGATATTTCTGGGTTTATTTATTTTTCCATGTTGACTCCAAATATGCAGGCCATTTTTCAAATAGAGGTCCCCATCAAAAGCGTAGCGCCAGTGGCGCTGCGCACCTATTGGAAAAACCCGTTTTTCAAATTTCAAAATTCAAAAATGACAAAAATTGCTCAAAATTTCCTAAAATTTGGCATCAGGAATCCTTGTTAGGTGCTTTTTTGAGCCAATGATGCTTCAGCCAAGATCTTGAGTTTATCTTGCTCTTTCTTGTTCCTCAAAACTCTTCTTAGTTTGGATTTTAGCCTCTTTGTCCTTGTATTACAAATCCTGTTCCGGGCTAGGTAGTGGTAGGCCATGTGGCAAAGCATATTTTTCTCTTTGTTTGCCTTATGAAGCAACCTCTCCAAGTGCATATCCACCTTCTCCAACAGATGCTCTCGATCATTCTCTATTTCTTGTTCAATGGAGGTCAACTTAACCTTTGCCCTCTTGGACCTTTGCTAGTTTTCTTTGATGATTTGCAGCTCCATGAGGTCTTGTTTGTTAGTAAGCTGCTTGTTTTCTTGCTCAAGGTATCTAATGACCCATTTAGCTATCTCAAGGTTAACTGATAAGGCTCATATTTCAGCTTCCTTCTCTTTGATAATCATGTCCTTGATTCTTGAGCCTTGATAGCCCAAGTCAGCGACATCCTCCTCCATCAAAATAAAATCCCTGTCTTGCCCTTTAGTAGGGCCCTCCTCATGCATATTTTGTTTCCCTTTGTCTCTGCTCTAGGACTTTTGGTCAACCTGTATAGCTGGAGAAGAAGGCAAATCCCCTTCCACCACAGGTGGAGATATCATTTGCCTGTGATCTAGTGAAGAAGGTGAGACCCCTTCCACCCTTGGTGGAGATAGTACTCACCTGGCAGCAACAAAAAGACTCCTTTTGCCTCTCTCATAAGTGACAAATACTGGCACACCTGTAGTCTCAGTCTCATGGACACCTGGTTGTCTTGATGGTCCTCCTTCCTCTTGAGGCACTGATGAAACCTGAGGGCCTTTGAACATCTCATGGGCAATAAAGGTCTCCCATGGTATGTTCTGTAAGTTTAACTGGTGCAAGACAACAATCTTAATCAATGAGAAGTGGTAGATTCTGCTAAGATGCTGAGGAAAAGGTTTTCTTTGAACATAGTGTGCCATCTTCTCAATGTTCCTGTATATAAAGTAAGGGAGGTTCAACATCCTTACCCTAGTAAAGTGCATCAACAACTTGATATGATATGCATACAAGCAGGAAAACCTTCCTTCACAAGTGAAATATTTGATGATAAGATTCATGAGAGGGGAAAAATTGTTCTCCAAGTATTTGAAAGGAAATACTCTGTTGATTTTGCTGTGATATCCAGCTTTAATGTAAGGCTCATAATGTTCTCTGTCCACATACTGCCCTTTATTCCATTTCTCACCCACATTAGGGATGCCCGTTGCTTCTGAAATAGTGGTAGGTGACAAGGTGAAGGAGACACTAGCAAGGTTCACTTGGCCGTTATGTAGATGGGTGACAAACAATCGAGCAAGCTCATGATGAAACTTTACCCTCTCCACCATTTCAGAAAACTCATAGCAAGGCTGATGTTTAAAACTAGATATAGCAAGAGGACAAGCAAGCAATTCTGTGAGACTAATAGGTTCCTCTTGGATGTGCTTTCCCCCTCTGTGGGGCTTTCTTGGCACATATGCTTCTCTGGAAGTGTCACTGAAAGTTTCCTCCTCCCTCTCATAGTCTATTTCTCCCTCCATGGATTTTTGATAATGTGAGAGGTGATGTAAGATGAAGGATTGTAGTGGGACCAAGATGAGTATGAAGAGATTTTAAAATATAAGGTAAGTGAGATGTATGGGGATGTGAATGCTTGAAGGAATGTTGGGGTTTTAGGGAATGAGGGGAATGAGGGGAGTGAGTAGGTTTAGAATGTGGAATAAAGGTTTGATAATGAAGTAGGTGTAGTGAAGATGTAGGATTTGGGAATTAGGGTTTGGGAATAGTGTAATAGGGCTAGGGTTTGATAAGGAGAGTGGGGTTTTGGGGAGTGAACTTTGATGACTATGGGATAGGGAATGGGACTTGAAAAACTCAGTATGAATGGAGAAAAAGAGAACAACAAATAACCTTTGATAGCTTGTGAGAGGTAGTTTAGCAATTAGTTAGGGTTTGTGTCAAAGGAAACCAAACACACTCGAGCAACCAAGCACAAATCTTTTTAGCAAGGAGGAATGGTATACTTACTTGAAACATGCATCAAATGGTTTTTTAAAAAGTTTGGAGGTGATTTGAGGCAATTTTGGCTTCCCCAACAGGTGCGCAACGCTTGCTAACAGGTGCGTAGCACCATTTTAATGTGCAGTACTCATGTAAATTAACACAATAGGAGCTCAATAGGTGCGTAATGCCATTTTAATGCGCAGTGCCAAGGAAATAATGTGTAGCGCCTGTGAATCTTCAACAAAATTTCCCTGTTTTCTTCCCTTGGCTAAAATTCATGTTTTTCAGTTTTCCTTAGCTCTCCAATTCAACAAGGAATCAATAAAACATATGAATTGGCCTTTTATACTTTTCCTCTTTTGATTTTTCATAAACCAAAACCCACTTTTCTATTGTTTTGATAGCTTTTTCAAAATAATCTGTTTTTCAAATATCTGACATTTTACCTTTTTGCAGGTGGATTGATACTAATCACATTGACATTTTTGTAGTGGCAGGAGCTGGCATTGTTTTCAGGTCACCCGGAACATACTTATTACATATAGGAATGGTAAAATTACACAAAATTACATAAAATGAACTCATTAAATACAAATGCTCTGTTTTACCTCAAAACAAAGTTTTGAGGTGAAAGAGCATTATTCAGCATATCATAAGTAAACTCATGACCATATGAACCTTTCTATCCTCCTCATGTGCCTGGTGACCCTTTTATTCAATTCTGAATGACCATGATCACAAACCTTAAGGCCTACTGAAACTAAACCCTAAGATTGGTTTTTATAAATGAAATGAACTGGAATGACTATAAATGACTGAAAAGATGTTTGAACAAGTCAGTAGGTATATGACATGAGGGAAACTGAAACGAAACCACTACCATCAGTTGATCCATGACCTAATGGAATGCAACTGATTGAATGAGACACCTAGTATGCATGCAAAGAGCAATTTCATCACTGATGGAAGTGTGAAGACACTGACACTAACATTGGCTCCAATGGGGATAGTAGCTCTTTGGAGGTGCCAAGAACCACAGATCTTTGGAAAAGCAGACCAGTGCCTCATCCATTAGGCAATATGGAGTCAATAACTTCAAAACAAAAATGCATGACTGAAAACTGACAACTTGACACAACTGACTCTGAAACTGTCTTGAAAATGACCGAAAAAATGACTCAATATTAACTGAAACAAGTAATTACAAAGCTTTTTAATGGGATCAGACCATCGAGATTTAAGGGCTTCAAATCATGATGACAACCACCTACCTACTGATGAAATATGTACAATCATGTGAAGTGGGCCTTCCAATGTAACCAATCCAGCAGATGGCTACTTACTGAAATTCTGCTCTCACTTTCCACGAGCAGGTAGAACAATGTACATGTAGGCAACTCACAATAACAACTGAAACCAAGGCTTATGCTAACGGACAATGCAACATTCATCTTTTATAATGCTTGCAAAAGAATGCAGAAGGGATCTTGAAAATCCTGAAGCACTAGCTTGTCTTGAGATCCAACAACAAAAATACAAGTACTCCCTTCATTATGATCGGAAAGAACAGTTGGTTGCTGACTGATAGGAAAGCATAGAGAAGTATAAGCTTTTGTTATCTGAGTGTTGGTTTTAAATTACCTAACCATGAGAAATTCTGAATCGATTTCTGGCATACTGTCTCTCTCAGGCTCATACTCCTCAATTTCATAGTCTAAGCCTTTCTTAAACAGAAGACAATCTTCAAGATTATCAAACATGACAACCTCATCATTTTCATGAAGGAAAACAATATATGTTTGTTGATCTATAAATCTAATTTCAAGACTGTCCTCATTTTCAAAAGTGGAAGCAGCTTCACCTACACCTTCTTGACGATGTGAACACTGCAAACCTGCATTAGCTTGGGCTGTAACCTGACCTTTCAGGAGTTGATCTATCTCATCTTCAGACAAAGGAGATAATACTTTTTGTTTTATTTTTCTCAAACAATTATTGTCTTCTTGAAATAACATTTCAAAACATGAAAAACCTGAATGACAGTCCTCAATTCTCTGGTCTTCTGAAATTTGAAAACATTGTTGATCATCTTCATATGACATGGCAATCAAATTGTCATGTTTCTTATTGCACTCATCAGTAATATGAGGGAAAACTTCAGATAGTTCTTGAAACTAAAAACTAACACTTCTATCATTTACCAACGAGTTATCCAAAGAAGATTTTTCACTTACATGAACAAAGATCTCATCTTGTTTTTCATTAAAGGACTGGATTATCTCCTCGTAAAGACTTTGTTCTAATGAAATGAGAACACTTGGGTCAATAACTTTGTCTTCTTCTTTCCGGATGATCTCAACAACATAGCTCTCCTTCATGGGATTCAGAACAAGGTACTCTTCATCATCATGATCTAAATCTAGATCTGAATTAGCCAACTTGACTTTATCACAATCTGAAATTGAAACTTGATTTCCATGCATACTGCCTTCTTCTATGAGCAGATCTAAAATAAAACCTTGTCTTTCATCATTTTCAATTGTACTAATATCTTGAACCTGCTGCAAAGTTTCCTGAGCATCTTGATAAGTATCCCTCTCTTTATGCTGCTGAAATGTATTTTCATATAGGGCTTCCATGATCTCATCATCGATGAAGTCATCATATTCATAAACTTTCTCAAGATTTTCAATAAAACTATAAACATGTTTACAACAATTCTGAACTAATATTAAGGATGGACAAGATTCTTTATACCTTTCAAAGAACATGGTATGAAAATCCTTCAAACAGTAAATACTAGCAGGCGACAAACTTTCATACCAAGATCAGGCTTCACCTTCCAGAGTGGCCATGAATATCTTCATCAAGTAGTCTTTAGGAAAATCAACCTTCAACTTGCGAATATGCATGTGAAATCTAACCAGATGTAAAGCATCATCATTCTTATCATCATCTTTAAACATAGGCAAATTCCTTTGCCAATCTACCTTAGGAATTTTATTTGGGAAACCTGGAATGTGATCTCGGCTCATGGGAGCATACCTTCGATCCAATGAATCCATTTAGATAAAAATGGATTCACCAAGAAATTCTTCAGGCTACTGATTCTTGAAGAGTAGAGTTGCCATAAAAATTTTGAACCTTGGGATTCTTTGACACTGGAGTCTCCAGGTGAATGATTTCAGCCTTTCAGTGTCTGATCGTTGTTCACCATCAATAATCAGACCTAAACTTGATACATTTTGCTGAGGAACATAAAAATACGTTCCCCAGTATGGTCGCCACTATGTTAGAGCCTAGATAGACCTCAGGCTGAAGGGAGGCAATCCTAGGATAACCAAAAACCACGCTTAACCTGGTAGCTAGCCCTACCAGGTCGGGAGAGGGCTCTCTACTTGTCAATCTCAATTAGGATGGTTGCAATTATGAATTGAGATGACTGAATTGATATAGATTTTAGGCTAGGTATAGTAGCTCAAAGGATTTTGGTTGATTTTTTATGTTTGGTTGCTGGATCAAATGGAGTAGGCAAGTTGGGTCCGGGAAATCAAATCATGGATACATAAATGTTCTGTGGGGCGAGGTAAGGGTTTATGTACTAAAAATGGATTGAGATGGTATTTTAAGATGACTGAGGAGTTGAGGATGGCATAAAGAAACTATGAGTCCTATTCAAACATTTGAAAACATTGAAAACCAAATGCATTCCCAAGACAAAGCACAACAATGTATTTTGCCTATTCACCTTGATTCATTTAGTTTTAAAAGAGAAAGATAGATTTGGATACATATAAAACATAAGAAAAACTAATTACAAAGAAGAAACAATACATAAAATCACTGTCACAAGAATCCCACAAAAATAGCTATGAAACCTGGTTTTATTCCTTGCCAAACTGCTGTAGAGATATACAATAGATTTCAAAGCTTCCGTGAGAGTCCAAACTTTACAAATGACTGAAAAAGTACATAATATAGGCATCAAACCATTCATGCTAGCTATCATTGGTTGAATCCATGAGAAGAGGGGTGGTTTCAACCATATCTAAACTAGGAACACAAAAGTAGGCAGTGGAACAACTTGCCTCTAAAACTTAGGAAACCAATTCATTCATCATCAAAACCACTTGAAACTTGATGTATCTACCCTATGAGGTGTTTTTCATCCATTTTTATATCAAATACATCATTTACCATGCATACATTTACCAAGGAATGAGGAAAAAGTCAATTTCCAAGAAAACTAGGAAAAATCCGGAAATTTAAGCAAAACTGGCAAAATACGTTTAATGCGTAGTGCCATTTCAAGGCCAGTTTTGGAGGTCTTCCTGGTGTCCAAATCAGGTGCAAGTTGGCTTGTTGGAAAGCCCTACCTGTATAATTTCTGGAGAAATTTGATTTTTCTGATTTGGAGCTCATTTGCCCCTCCAAAAGTTGATTCTCCCAAGACTACTTCCTGTGTGGCAAAAAAAAGGCAGAGAGGGCACTTTTTGGGTGATTTTTGCCCTTTTGGTGACCAAGACCTTGTCCAAATCTTCTCAATATTTCTGTGTTTACTTAATTTTCCATGTTGATTCCAAATATGCAGTCCATTTTTCAAATAGAGTTCCCCATCAAAAGCGTAGAGCCAGTGGCGCTGCGCACCTATTGGAAAAACCTGTTTTTCAAATTTCAAAATTTAAAAATGACAAAAATTGCTCAAAATTTCCTAAAATTTGGCATGAGGAATCCTTGTTAGGTGATTTTTTGAGCCAATGATGCTTCAGCCAAGATCTTGAGTTTATCTTTCTCTTTCTTGTTCCTCAAAACTCTTCTTAGTTTGGCTTTTAACCTCTTTGTCCTTGCATTACAAATCTTGTTTCGGGCTAGGTAGTGGTAGGCCATGTGGCGAAGCATCTTTTTTTCTTTGTTTGCTTTCTCAAGCAACCTATCCAAGTGCATATTCACCTTCTCCAACAAATACTCTCGGTCATTCTCTATTTCTTGTTCAATGGAGGTCAACTTAACCTTTTCCCTCTTGGACCTTTGCCGATTTTCTTTGATGATTTGCAGCTCCATGAGGTATTGTTTGTCAGTAAGCTTCTTGTTTTCTTGCTCAAGGTTTCTTATGACCCATTTATCTCTCTCAAGGTTAACTGTTAAGGCTCGTATTTTAGCTTCCTTCTCTTTGATAATCATGTCCTTAATTCTTGAGCCTTGAGAGCCCAAGTTAGTGACATCCTCCTCCATCAAAATAAAATCTCTGTCTTGCCCTTCAGTAGGGCCCTCCTCACGCATCTTCTATTTCCCTTTGTCTCTGCTCTTGGACTGTTGGCCAACCTGTATAGTTGGAGAAGAAGGCATAGCCCCTTCCACCACCGGTGGAGATAACATTTGCCTATGATCTGGTGAAGAAGGCGAGACCCCTTCCACCCCTGGTGGAGATAGTACTGGCCCGGGAGCGACAAAAAGACTCCTTGTGCCGCTCTCATAAGTGAAAAATACTGGCACACCTATAGTCTCATGGACACCTGGCTGTCCTGATGGTCCTCCTTCCTCTCGAGGCACTGATGAAACTTGAGGGCCTTTGGACATTTCATGGGCAATAAAGGTCTCCCATGGTATGTTCTGTAAGTTTAACTGGTGCAAGACAACAATCTTAATCAATGAGAAGTGGTAAATGCTCCTAATTTGCCGAGGAAAAGGTTTTCTTTGAACATAGTGGGCCATCTTCTTAATGTTCCTGTATATAAAGTAAGGGAGGTTCATCATCCTTACCCTAGTAAAGTACATCAACAACCTGATATGATATGCATACAAGCGGGAAAACCTTCCTTCACAGGTGAAAGATTTGGTGATAAGCTTCATGGGAGGGGCAAAACTGTTCTCCAAGTATTTGAAAGGAAATACTCTGCTGATTTTGTTGTGATATCTAGCCTTAATGTAAGGCTCATAATGTTCTCTGTCCACATACTTCCCTTTATTCCATTTCTCATCCACATTAGGGATGCCTGTTGCTTCTGAAATAGTGGTAGGTGACAAGATGAAGGAGACACCAGCAAGGTTCATTTGGTCGTTATGTAGATGGGTGACAAACATCTGGGCAAGCTCATGATGAAACTTTACCCTCTCCAACATTTCACAAAACTCATAGCAAGACTGATGTCTAAAACTAGATATAGCAAGAGGACAAGCAAGGAATTCTGTAAGACTGATAGGTTCCTCCTGGATGTTCTTTCCCCCTCTGTGGGGCTTTCTTGGCACATATGCTTCTCTGGAAGTGTCACTGAAAGTTTCCTCCTCCCTCTCAAAGTCAATGTCTCCCTCCATGGATTTTTGATAATGTGAGAGGTGATGTAAGATGAAGGATTGTAGTGGGACCAAGTTGAGTATGAAGGCATTTTAAAATATAAGGTAAGTAATATGTATGGGGATGTGAATGCTTGAAGGAATGTTGGGGTTTTAGGGAATGAGGGGAGTGAGTAGGTTTAGAATGTGGAATAAAGGGTTGATAATGAAGTAGGTGTAGTGAAGATGTAGGATTTGGGAATTAGGGTTTGGGAATAGCGTAATAGGGCTAGGGTTTGATAAGGAGAGTGGGGTTTTGGGGAGTGAACTTTGATGAATGAGGGATAGGGAATGGGACTTGGAAAACTCAGTATGGATGGAGCAAAAGAGAACAACAAATAACCTTCGATAGCTTGTGAGAGGTAGTTTAGCAATTAGTTAGGGTTTGTGTCAAAGGAAACCAAACACACTCGAGTAACCAAGCACAACTATTTTTAGGAAGGAGGAATGATATACTTACTTGAAACATGCATCAAATGGTTTTTTAGGAAGTTTGGAGGCGATTCGAGGCAATTTTGGCTTCCCCAACAGGTGCGCAATGCTTGCTAATAGGTGCGTAGCACCATTTTAATGCACAACACCCATGTAGATTAACACGGCATGAGCTCAATAGGTGTGTAGTGCCATTTTAATGTGCAACACTAGGGAAATAATGCATAGCGCCCGTGAATCTTCAGTAGAATTTCCCTGTTTTCTTCCCTTGGCTAAAAATCGTGTTTTTTAGTTTTTCTTAGCTCTCCAATTCAACAAGGAATCAATAAAACATATGAATTGGCCTTTTATACTTTTCCTCTTTTGATTTTTCATAAACCAAAACCCACTTTTATATTGTTTTGATAGCTTTTTCAAAATACTATGTTTTGCTAATATCTGACTTTTTGCCTTTTTGTAGGTGGACTGATACTAATCACATTGACTTTTTTGCAGTGGCAGGAGCTGGCATTGTTGTCAGGTCACCCAGAACATACTTATTACATATAGGAATAGTAAAATTACACAAAATTACATCAAATGAACTCATTAACTACAAATGCTCTGTTTTACGTCAAAACAGAGGCTTGAGATGAAAGAGCTTTATTCAACATATCATAAGTAAACTCATGACCATATGAACCTTTCTATCCTCCTCATGTGCTTGCTGACCCTTTTATTCAATTTTGAATGACCATGATCACAAACCCTAAGACCTACTGAAACTAAACCCTAAGACTAGTTTTTATAAATGAAATGAACTAGAATGACTATAAATGACTGAAAAGATGTTTGAACAAGTCAGCAGGTATATGACATGAGGGAAACTGAAATGAAACTGCTCCCATCAGTTGACCCATGACCTAATGGAATGCAGCTGATTGAATGGGACACCTAATATGCATGCAAAGAGAAATTTGATCAATGATGGAAGTGTGAAGACACTAACACTAACACCCTATGTTCGTGATTGAAGTAAGTGTTTCCCCCATTGAAAGTGTGACTATGACTAGGTATCTTGTGTATAAGAATAAGTTATACAACATGGATTCCACGAGGTTTCCTAAAATTGCTTTTAACTCTAACCAAAACCACCACCTTTGACTGAAGCGAGGGTGACATAAGGATGCCCAACCTTGGCTAGACCACTGGGAAATAAAGGAGGAGATTGAGAATTTTAATAATATTAAGAATATTATTACTTCCAAATTTAATGAAAAATTGTGGGGAAATAAAGAGGTAGAGGGAAAAATGAAACTAGGATATTATAAGAAGGTGATCAACACCAATCTCAAAAATCAAAATGATCTCTCTTTCATGATTAGTGTCAAGAAGAAAATGAACATTTCCAATATTAGAACTAATTCTCATGAGCTTCAAAGTGAAACTGGGGGTTGTTCGTTTCTCAAAACACCATGGGATGAAAGTGTTTGTCATCTATGCAATCATAGGAGGGTTGAAGATGAAAAACACTCACTCTTAGATTTCCCATCTTATACTCACATTTGATCTAATTTTCCAAATATTTATTACACTACCAACCTTCTTGGCCTTCTAAGTCAATAAAACTATGGTGATCTAAGATTGCTTCTCTCACTTCTTTTTTAGCATAAAAATTAAATGTTAAAGGCTTTTATTTAATATCTTACCTTCTTAAGGTCCGGTATATTTATAAAAACAATTAGAAATATTTATCTTAATAAATTTGATGTATAATTATGGTGAAAATTTAATTATTGTATTTGTGAGTAACATTGAAAGTTTTTTTTGTTGCTACTATTTTTTAATTTGCTAATGTAAATATTATTTTATTATTTTTAAGTTTAATGTTATAGGACAACATTTCCCGCATAGTGGGATGTAAAATGCCTCTTCACCCAACAAATAAAATAGTTCAATTTTCACTTTAACTATAATAAGTTAGACATCAAATTGGCATATAAGACTTTTATTATAAAATGAGAAATAAGTTTGGAAAAAAATAATTCGGATTATCCACAATATTATATACACCTTGTGGACGTTTCAAATCCCAAAAAAGATTCATCTTCAAGAAAGAAATCGAGTGATTGAAAGAAAAGTCCAGCCACAAAAAAAGATAATTAAATAATGAATGAACAAAATTATTTAAAAAGAGTCTACTAAATCCTAAAATTATAAAAAACTAAACCTAAATTAATTCATTACAAATGAAAAATATATATGAGAGATAAATGACAGTAATATATAAAAATATAAA